>WMED01011024.1:0-15471 GCA_019650415.1 Pipa parva | reverse complement strand
CGCTGATGTCTGCACGAAGGCATCAGCGAACGCATAACAGTCTGTGCGAGCAGAGGCGAAGGATCAGCGGGTAAGTTCGAACTATGCTGAATTACCCCCTTAGTCTGTCTTCAATAATCTTTTTTGGTTGCGAAGGGGCCAGTGACCCAACTGCAACCCATTTATGAATTAATCTAAGGATTTATTTTTTAATTTAGAATTCTTTTCTTTTACGCATCTTTCTCATCAAGCCTCACAGTATTGCTCTTCTAGTCTACACCTACCTCAGCAGCAGGTTGCTAGGTTAAGAGACCCAAACAACCAGAAGACCATTAAAATGTAAACAATAAAAAATAAAATTCTTAAGAAAAAAAGATAAACAATTACAACACTGCAAAAGCAAAAAATTAAGACCAATTAGAAACTGTTTTAGAATACATTTATCTAACATGTTAAAAATCAAGTCCGTAGTGGACAACCTCTATAATGTATTTAGCTTTTTATTTCTGGAGTAAATCCACAGCAGGTTCCAGTCTGCATCTGTGTTTGACTATAGTCAGATTACATCTTTACATATGCAGTACTATACTTAAGTGAGAAGCGTTTCTCCCCAGTAGCTGTTTGTGAAGCTGGTTGATTTATTACACAGCCCACAGCCCTGATAAACTCCCACACCAGGAAATGTGTGTGATATAACTGCTAAACATGAGAAGAAAAAGCTGCCTGACTGCTATTGGTTAAGCAGTGTGCTAACCTTTTTGGCCTCATCAGACATGCTTGATTACATTCCTGAGATGTAGGAGATTACAGAGGAAAGCTAACTTGTGTGCAGGCCTTCAGTAGTAAGTAAGGCAAAAATGTCCAAGGGAAGATACCCTTTAATGGAAAACTGGCCAGTACACATCACATACACGTTTTCTGGTGCTGGAGTTTTGCAGGGCTGTGTAATAAATCATCATGCTTCGCATGAAACAACTACTGGGGAGAAATGCTTCTCACTAAGGTATAGTACTGCATATGTAAATATATAATCTGACTGTAGTTCTCCTTTAAAGACCCATAGCAATTGTCAGGCACTTTGTTATACTATTTATTCTACACTAGAGATAAATGGTCCCCTTACAGGGCATATGTAAATTTACTTTACCTTGATTTGTTTGTTATGACACAATGGGGATAATTTATGGTGTAGCTGCAAAGACTTGTAATGATAAAATGTGTGTCCCTCACTCATGTGCCCCCCATACTTCATTGTGTATTTATCTCACACATTACATTTGTTTCTCAATTATTAAGAATGTTTGATTTATATTGTGTTTCTGTAGTGATACTTAGGGGGTAATTCACCATTGTGCGAAGTGAGGTCCGAATCCTTCGGCTCACTTCGCACAGACTGTTATGCTTTAAAGGGATTCCAGTCTCGACGAGGCGACTCGAGTGCTCTCTCTGAGACTGGAATCCCTTTAAAGCGTTCACTGATGTCTGCATGCAGGACATCAGCGAGCGCATAACAGTCTGTGTGAAGTGAGCTGAAGGATTCTGAGCTCACTTCGCACAATGGTGAATTCCCCCCTTAAGCTTTTGTTACTTACCTTAATCTGTTATTGTGGTTTTCAAGGTTACCAGTAAGAAGTTCAGCGAGCAAGCTGTCAGATGGGCTGTCTCTTTTCCCATACCTTTATAGAGTGAAAACCATAGAGTTTGAGACCTTCCTATTGTATATTGTTGGGTAAAGTAGCTAATATGAAAAAGTGAGGGAGTTTTTTGAAGAGATTTTAGAAGCAATAGATGGAACTACATATAGGAACATAATAGAAAAGTAAGAGGAGTTGTGTGGCACTTAGAGTGACGTAATCTTCATGAATGATGAATACTTCACTTGTACTTTATTGAGCACTTCTCCTGTGTTTGCATTATGTTTGTATGGGAAAACCCAAGGCTGTGTAATCTAGCAGCACTTTGTAAATAAATCCAGGGAGGAGTTTGAAAGTGAAGCTAAATGAGGATATGAGAAGAGTTTTATGGAACAGTAGGAGGATTTTCTAATGAGTATTGTGGAACAGTAGGTAGAATTATGGGAGGGGTATAGGGTAGGAATAAGAGCATGTTAGATTTCAAATGTACGATTTCCAGTTATTTACACAGAAGTGGTTGGGTATAAGGAGTCTCTGACCCACAGACATTGCAGTAAGGTTTTTGATACAAACTGAAGAGACAGATTATTCATTTTATGCAAGAACACAACATTTTGGCACAATGATTTGATCCCACGGTGACACTCTAGGGTTTATCCATTAAAGTCTGAATTGTTGCGTATAGGTGTGAATTCGCCAGCTAAAGACTAACACAATAGACTGCGGCTGTCGCAGTCGCGTCTTTATAGTGAGTGAGAATATTGTTGCAGTCGCAACTTTAAAAATTGTTGCGACAGTTTAATTCACACCTTAGTGAATAGCTCCCTTCGTTTGCAACTCTGATTCTGCCATTTATCACAGGGTGAAAGGAGGGTGAAGCAGAGAAATATAGAGGGGATTGTGCAATGATAGCACTTAGAGAATAACAGAAGGCATTAGAAAGTAGGTAAATAGCATCAACACAACTGCACTAACCTTTGTCTTGTAACCATGTTAATATAATGCCTCAGTGCAGTCAGGTATTTATTCATCTCCTCGGGGGATGCGTCACTTCCAGGGTTCTCTGGTTTTGTGGGGTATGCTTGTACTACCATACCAAGGCATATCAGAATACAGACTGCCAGTGCTGCCATCATTGGCCATAGCTTCACCGAGTTCACCATCTGGAAAGTACCATAGAAATGGGCTAAGCAGGTGGCTTTGACTTGTACCAACTGACCATGAGAATCCTACACCAATTTAGTTCTTTCTACAATAGAATTAAACTTTTTTTTATCAACAAACCCCATAACCTGTCCCCAGATCCCTTCTATTTTCTATTACTGTAACTTCTCTCCTTCAGGTAGTGGGCTGACATCCATGTTTCTATGTGAATAAAACAATGGCAACATTACTACAGTACATGGTGCATGTACACGTGTGTAGATTTGATGCATCTGACATATTTGGAGCATACAGGAAATAAACCTAAACCATATAGTAAAGGTAAAGATATAGTAATGTGCGCTCACACATTTTATTACGCATTTTTCAATAAGTGTGTTAAGTTGAGGTTTGTCTGAAATTTAATGTGATTATGTGATTATCAATAGTTATTGACAAATGAATGAAGGAGCATAGTAAATGCATATGGAGCTAATGGGAATTAGTTTCCAATTGCCCAGGTGTATAGGACCACTAAAAAGTCTCCTTGATTAATATGATAACCTCTTTGTATCAGATTGTGTTGCTTCATTTATCATTTCCATTTATTTGCAGGCTTTGTCTATGAATTCCAGTTCGACCTCTTTTTGACTCTAACCAATCCAAATTTCTCTGCTCGCGTAACTCCACCCTCTGTATATAACACATACACTATACATTATAAACAACTCCTCGAAAAACTTACTGCTGAAAACATTTGTTTCCTTATAATGCATACCACCTTATTGCATTAATGTATACGGCATATGATAATGTATATTTCCATTGATTTTCTCACTGTCTTAGCATTCTAACAAATCCATACAACATCTCCATTCTCCCACTTTTTTTTTTAGGTAATTGGTCCTTTGAAATAACCCATAATGCTACATGTGATTCCAATGAGTTGCAGAAACCGTCCCAGACTGTATTTAACATATGTTTGTGCAGATGTCCTGCAGTGACCCCTCCCAGGACGACAAACAGAAACTCAGAACTGTAGGAGCAGAATTTTACTTGCGCTGGTATTTATACCTTTCAGGACTGCAATTACAAATGGAATATTTACCTACTAAATTAAATTAGAATGAATGAAAGTCTTGCAAGATTAGAAAAATAACAATTCTAAAATCATTTTAAACAACATTATGTTTATTATCTCTCAAATAAATCCACCTGATGCAATTACATTAATGTATACAAAGAAATAAGCAGTGCTTGTTTACATGATTCACTTAGTGCCAGCGTCAACTATTGGTCAAACACTATTGTCACTATTTCTGCAGTCAAGTAGGTGAGATTCCAGATAAATGCGTTATATTGTGCTTCCAGTATGACAAATAGAATGCAGCAGAACAGTTTATTAGGTGTTGTGTATAACCTATACTAGTCACAAGCTCTCTATTGCAATCAAAAACCATAGTAGTCCCTACCACATATTGCCCCAAACACCTGACCCTGCTGATGGTTCATTGTGTGTCCGGGGGTTTATTTATTACATTACACCATGCATAAGAATGCAGAAGAATCTTTGTTTTTCCAAAGTGATCAATTCCAACATAAATATCCGCCCAATGGACCAATTCCTCAGTGTCCCCTTTCTAGCTTTAAATACTTTTATGGAAAAAAGCAATACATAATAGCAAAGAAAACAAAAATATGTCAGTTCCTCTATTGCCCCAGTAATTCTTCCCCTCCATTATCTACAACCAGTTTGTGCTTAGGGAGTAATTATTGTAAATCCCGAGCTACGGAATGTAACAGTATTTAAACTCCCTTATAAGTGAATGGATTTGTTCAGGTGTATTATTAATTAATTAATTATTAATTAATTAATATTGTAACACATAGCAGACTTCTTGTCAATCATTTCACTGTGAGGTCATTGCAACTTGTCTCTATAATAGCTGAAAATAGGAAACATCAAGTTGCAATGTCCATCCCGAGACAAGTAAGGAAACTTTTATATGCGTATATGTGAACGTTATTAGTAACTATTTTATATAGGGTGATTCGTACTGGCCCTTTAGGTTTACTCAAGATCCAGGCACCATTAAATGCTGTATACAAAGAGTTAGCTTCACAAGTGACTAAAAATGGCTGCAATGGTACATTCTGTGACATTGCTCAACTAAAAAAAATCTATGAGTTTACATTCCACCAACTCCCGCTGGCGATAAATAACTTCTTTTGAAAAAATCCTGCTGAAGTTTTTTTTTTAATTTATTTTTTAATAGATAATGGTTATCCATTGAATGCTACTGAAAAAAAATCAGAGTCATGTAATGACATTGGCTGTGCTCCCAGTTAAAGTTAAGAAGCATGTAGATACTTACTGTTTAATGAAAAAGAAGTAAGACGACAGTCAGGCAGTATCGTAGTCTTAAGCCCAAAGTACCTCTCTGTGCAGACTGTTCAGGAGAATCTGCTGTGTGTTCCTCATCAATGGGTTTATATCTCTTGTGATTACAAGAGAGGAAAGACAGCTCCACCTACTACCTAAACCATCTCTGCTTTCTTCCTTAATATCAGATATTCACTCATGCCTTAATCGATCAATGTTTTGTCTATTGTGTGGTTCTAGTATGTTTGATGAGGGGGTTTAAGGTGTGCGTGGGTTCACAGATGATTATCTATTAACCTTTAGAGATATGATATCATAATCTAGTTTTACAACTCATCAGTTGTTTCTTTTAAAGCATCTACAAATTAATAGCAGCAAGGAGCATGTTTAAAGAGATTGGAATAGTAGTGATTGTAAGCTCTATGGGGTAGGGACCTCCATCTTCTTGTTTCAGTCACAGCCTGGCACTCAGAGTGATGTACCTTCATGATTGTATGTTTGTACTTCCCATACATTGTATTGAACACTTCTTCCATGTCTTTATTATAATTATATTGCTAATATTTAGGGCTGCGTAATCTAGCAGCGCTAAATAAATGTAAATATACAAATACGCACACAATGGACAGGTGTCTTTTTGGAAAGACGTTGATCTAATACTTTGAAGCTGTAAATGTAAATCTATACACATATGTATTTTATGGATATTTACTGATAAATTGAAAATAATACATACCCAGACAGGTGCAGCATTTTAGCATTTTCAGAGATTTGCCTATATTTCTGCATTTGGGTTTTCCCATTTTTGTAAAATTTTCCTATTGATTTTATTTTTTTTTTTTAATCCCCAAGGAAGTTTTTATTTTAACATTCAGTTTTGTCAAGACCAAATAAAATAATGATAACAATGTATCAAATCATATATTTAATATCATAAATATTATTTTCTCTAAATGTCAAAATGCTAATTATAGTCTACAAACCAATGGTTTGCTGAGCACAAACAATTCCTGATCTATTTAGTAAAAAAAAAAAAAATTGTCATACATTTGCCTAAAATTTTTCCAATGACAGAGACATGTCAAGCTGTCCAATTTAATAGTATGTACTAACATAATGAACACACCCAATTCACACTTTTATACACTGACTTTCCACTCATCAATAAACATTGACTTCCTCACATTAACATACAAAAAAACAACATCCGTATATGAATATGCAGGGGCAGTTCTGGCCATATTGACGCAATGGGCGAACTGCCCCTTGACCGAATTTAGATAATACATATACAGGAAGTGTGCCCTAAAGCCTTATTTTTAAAGCTAAACAGATAAATAGCATAATTTATAAACAGAATTTAGATATTATTTTGGAAGCACAGATATAGGGGGGAATTCACCGTAGTGCGAAGTGAGGTCCGGATCCTTCGCCTCACTTCGCACAGACTGTTATGCGCTTGCTGATGCCCTGCACGCGGACAACAGCGATCGCTTTAAAGGTATTCCAGTCTTGGCGAGACCACTTGAGTCACCTCGCCAAGACTGGAATCCCTTTAAAGTGTTCGTTGATGTCCGCGTGCAGGGCATCAGCGAGCGCATAACAGTCTGTGCGAAGTAAGGTGAAGGATCCGGACCTCACTTCGCACTATAGTGATTTCCCCCCTGAATATATAACTATAGATGCATTAAAAACATTTTTATTTTCTGGATTTTGAAAAAGGCAAAATTGACTAAAACTTGAAAATATTGGCTATTACAAGTGAAAAATAGCCTTTGACCACTTCATAAATATACTGCATTGGCTAACCCATTCTTGCCTAGTATGCTTTCCCCCCAGAGTGCATTCATTTCTTTAGATCTGTCCAGACTGCAGACATCATTGATCAGTTGTAAAAGCAAACCAAACCCAGGTCAGCCTCAGAGACCACAGTGCATGAACTTTTAATATTCAACAAATTGAGACAATCAGATTTTAAATGGTCACTGATAAGTGGTGTGGGACCTTAGGGAATAAATAAGCTGGAAAGGTCTGGTAGAATAGTGTGGGTCATGCAGTTTACCATATCAATAATTAGGTGTCATCATTGGTCATTGAGCATTCTGTTGTTGGAATCAATCCATCCATTGGTTAAAATCATTACACTGTGCTTTCTCTAGGCAGAAAATTCAGAAACGTCTACTTAGGTATAAAAAAGAAAATAAATCTTTTATCTCGGCCTCATTTTCTTGCCATCAGGATATGTTTTATTGAGGTTATTATAGGAAGAATGGCAGCGTGATTCAATAATCTTATCTTGGATCATCCACAAGCCATCTATCTATCAGCTCACCAAATTCTGCCATTCAACTAAAGTCCATCCACTTAGTCTAAAGACATCCATCTGGCACAAGCACAATTTTTCATGATATTATTGTGTGTTAACCTTTCAAACTGTAAATGATCTTGTTACTGTTAAATCTTCTTCCTTGACGTTTTATAGTCTCCTGCATGTCTGGTAATAGAATTTGGATGTTGCTTTAATACTGCTAGCACAACTAGAAAGAGATGTCCATATATATATATATATATACTGTATATAACAAAATCCAAAGAAGACATCAAATGCGAATTTATAGCTATATGTGATGATTTGGCCTTTAGTCAATAAGGCCCTTGGTTTCCTTCTACAGTCCAAACATACTGGTAGGCTAATGCTCTCCTGACTAAATTATCTTTAGTAATTAGGCTTCTGTGCTTTTGGTAGATAAAATTGACTGTATGCACTACTTTGGAATACGTTGGCTCTAATATAATTTTTTTTCCCCCTTATAGCGCAGCCGTTCTCAACCTTTGGGTCGTGACCCCTTTGGGGTCTGTGTGATGATGTCATCTCAGGGGTTGAAGGAAGGTTGAGAACCACTGCTATAGTGGAATCTGGTTATTACTCTTTCTTCCTCCCCCTCACTCTATACACATCTAATTCCGCTCCACCCTTAGAGGAACAATTTAGACACCAACAGTTACTTTGACTGTTTATGTGTCCTTGTCAGGTCTTACTTAGAAACAGGGAGAAGTCTCAGCTGAATGCTCAATGCTAAGACTGCAGAGATAGAAGCAATCTTCCTCATTCCTTTTTTCCCTCCTGAAGCCTGACTCCTAACTCTAAGATAAAGTTGAAGGGGGTATGACTAAAGTGCAGCTGATATTATAGCTCTTCCAGTCAGATCCATGCTAGATTTTGATTTGAGGGATCTGATTGAAGGAGCAGCCAAGAGGTCCGCTCCACTTCAGTAAGCTGATTAAAGCTCATCCCTGATTGGTTGGTATGGGTTACAACACTGATGCAAGTTTGCTCCTGTATTTGTCTAAAGATCTTTCAATCTTTTACTGTATTGTTTTGAGGTATCTTGGGCCTATATGCTTATTCTCAGAGCTCAAAAATTACTCACAGTAATGTTAACACTCACACCAGAGCCATCAAGTTGTAATCAGTTTCACAGAACATTGCTCTACAGCCTTTCCAGCTGTATATCATTATTTTTTTGTAACTGTTTTAGCAGTGGGGATATCTTGCCAGCACTTTTGCATTTTTTCCTTAATGGGAAACCGTTATATAGTAAGGTTTGGATACTAAAATAAACTGAACCAATGCACAGTTGTAGGGCAGAAACCCGAACTGGACCAGCGTACACTGATGCCCTTTTGGGTCCATGAATTTTTTGCTGTGATACACCATATAGATCCTGCAGTATGTTCTCCTCGCACTTGCATGGGTTTCCTCCGGGCACTACGGTTTCCTCCCACAAGCCAAAAACATTCGTCTGTATCTGTCTATGTGTGTGTGATTGAATAGGGAAACTAGATTACAAGCTCCATGGGGCTGAGACTGAAGTGAATGGTGAATCTCTGTAATGTACTGTGTAATATTTCAGGGCTATATAAATTAATACATACATACATACAGACAGACCAAGGCAAAAGAAACAGGAAGATTGGGGCAGAAGAGATGCCAGACTGGTAAAATATGGCAAGAGTCAGGGAACCAGAAGATACTCAAGGTCAAATGAAGCCAGCACAGATACGTAGTAACCAGTTTTTCACATTCAGGGGTTACTCACTAAAGTCCAAAGTGTTGTGTATAGGTGCGAATTTGCCAGATAAAGACAGTCGCAATAGGCTGCTACTGTTGCAGTTGTGTCTTTATAGTGAGAATATTGTTGCAGTCGTGACTTTATTATGGGAAAATTGTTGCGAATTTACAATGAAGAAATTGTAGCAAATTTGCTATGGGAATCCGCTGTTTGTGAATTCGACAGTCGAATTCGCAACTTAGTGAATAACCCCCTCAAAGTCAGAAAGGTTAGATCATTAAAAAGTCATCAGGGTATGAATAATGGGCAGCAGCACTACAAAATACAAGTATGTCAAGTGGCCTATTTGTGTATTGTTGCTAATTTTCTGCTTTTTACACATACTGTATGCGTATCATCACCAAGACATGGGTGCGTGATGTCACCATATTGTACAAGAATCAGTTTCACTAATTATTTATGATCTTTCTTTGGTTTTAGGGTTATTTAAAGACACAATAGACCTCCAATATCATCAGAGATCCAAATATATCCACAAAAAGACATCTTTAAGCTCTGCGTTTCAAAGGAAATCCATTTATCATCTTATCTTATAAATGATCCATTTGGGGTTTGGATCCAATTTTGCACCTTTAACTCCAGCTGATTTGTATCTGCAATAACAGCTTGATTTTATCTGATAGACATGTTTGTTAATCCCGCTGCATCCACAATAAACATTTTTATCAGGATAAGTTAGTTACAAAGGTTGGAACGAAAGCTGCTGATTAAGGCTATATTAAAGGTACGTTTTGTAAATTATTTCAATATTGATATGTAAAAGGGTGTTAGGAAGACAGAGGAATAGTTCAATATAATGATTTTATTTCATCTGTAATTATTAGTCACAAAACACATGCCTATTGAAGTCAGTGGGGTACAATGTATAGTTTACCACAATTAAAGCCTACAATTTTATTTTTGAAATCTCCAGTAAAAAATTAGAAGGATACCGATTTCTGAAATTTAGTGGGTTTAAGAGGATTGGCTGCGCACCCCTTATCAGACGACTAACCCTTCCTTCTTGGTAATAAAAGACCGCCTGTTGAGGATAAAGAGGAAGAAGGAAGTGGTACATACATCACAGTGATGTTTATTGGACCAGGTAGTATGAGAAATCATAAGGGTCTTCTTTGTGTAGGCTCATCACATGCCATCCTACCTGACCTCCCCATCATCTGGCTGTTCACCCCATCTCCTTACAGCTTTTTCTGTCAGCTCCTAGACAGCTAAGCATTAAAGAGGATTGTGCCAAGCTGAATACCCTCGCAGGTGTGCACCAGGGCCAAAATAATTAAAGTGGGAGACATTTATACTTGGATCTGCACTAATACATTCATTATGATGATGGAAAAAAAAATTCCTTGTAACTTTTACTGATCCATTGTCTGTCTGCCAGTGAATATGTCTTAAAGAGCTCTAGGACATCTGTCCCCAACTTGTATCTCAGATCCCAAACTCTTCAATGTATAATAGAAACAACAAGCATGAGAGGGCAGATGTGTTATATGTTTTCTCTCAACCTAGTAATTATTTCACTAATGCAATGGACTTAGTCATACTGCCTGCCCAATGACATTATTCTGTTTGAAATGGAGTTGGTTTTTTGAGCTTCCACCTCACTTACTCATGTAGGAATCAATAAATGATTCATACTCTATAATCCTTAAAACTATTCCCCTGGTGCGTACAGCTGAATCATTCTGTCAACATAGGGCCTCCAGCATGGCTGAATTCTTAAGGAATTGCAGTATAATAATAAATGTTATTTGTTAAACTTACTTTGAAGACATCCACTAAGCATTTTTGAATTTTAGTAAACGAATGGCTTTCCAATATTCTCCCTAGTGAAAAGGGGAGAAATGGTTACTGCAATGGGTCCATCTTGGAAACTCTGTCTACTGTGTAAAAATAAAGAAAGCACTATGCAAGGATTAATGTGATTTAGGGGGTCATTCAGCATAGTGCGAAGTTACCTCTGGATCCTTCGCATCACTTCGCACAGACTGTTATGCGCTCGCTGATGTCCTGCACGCGGACATCAGCGAGCGCATAAGAGCCTCTGCAAAGTGATGCGAAGGATCCGGAGGTAACTTCGCACTATGCTGAATTGCCCCCATTAAAGAGAATTATAAAGACCCTGCAATGAGTTTGGGGGCTTCATACATACCTAGCTGGAGTGTCGGAGCACAAATATTTTTACAATGATATAGAACATATTTAATGAAAAGGTTAGAACAATGGGCAGTAATGGAATCTTTAATTGAACTTATACTTACCAAGCTCAGTGGGCACAAAAACAAAATTTGCCCAGCAACATTGGCAAAATCTGCTACAAATTAATCCTTTTGTTAAGGGAATGCTTTAAATTTACAAAAATGAAATGGGAGACAGTAGGGAGCACGATTAAATTTTCATTAGACTAATGTACCCAGTCTCAGACAAAGTAACTTTATCTCCTGGACCTATCACAAGGTTTTCTGAGACTTGATGAATCTGCAGCATCGTACACAAGGATCTCACTAATAAGAAGATTTCTATCTCATCATTGTAACAACCTCTAAAGTCCCAGTGGATTGATTTGGTGGGCCAGACTGACACTGCATACTGTATGTGCAAACAAACATTGGTTTTCATCTTTGGTGCTATTAAGTGCAAGGCTAGGCTGAGTGACTGTATTGGTTGCCTACACATAGATTATATATACATAGTTATTACATATTATACTGTCTATACTCATATGGGCACCTAAAATGAAGGCTGAGAATTATCTGGGCGCCTTGTTGCTACATTGCTCCAATATGCCAATGAAATGGAATGCTTAGGTAAAAGGAAAGAGCTGCAGGTTGCATAAATGTTCTATTTCTTTGTAAATGGTTTTATCACCAACTGCAATATTTTATTCAAATATATTGTGGCTGCAACTGGTCCCATAAACCCTAGAGGCGTATCTACTGTCCCCTATCACTCCACTGCAACCCTACAAAGCAAACTCAACTTTTTGTCTTGTTTAAAATAGGTCTGTATAGGTTATCCCATAGGAGACAAGGGATTCTATTTTTACAACTCAGCTCCAAACCAGCTGGTGTAGCCTTGGCCTAAAACTTTTAAAAAATCTGTACCTCAATTTTATAACATTGAAGTTTAATTCAAAAGGACTTTGACTTCAATGAAAATATTTTTACATATATATGATGCATAGAAATATTTGCTTTTTGGTTTCCCAAAATAGGATTATGTAGAGTTGGCCACCCATCCAAAAAAGGAGTTTTTAACCTCAAAATTCAAGCTTTTGGGCACATTTCCTGAATATGTATTGTCTAAAGCACCATAGAAAGCAACGAGAATAGGTTAGTTCTGCTTAGTAACATGGTTGCTATCAGCATAGGTAAAAACAATCAGAAAGCAATAAAATTAATGAATTCAACTTAAAATATTACATTTTTTATAAGTGCCATATATGAATAACTGCCATGTCAATCCAAATGGAAATACTTATTTTCGTTTTTGGTGTTTCTAATCCTTTAGTTAAACATTGCTTCTTGTGCTTTCAGGACCTTGGTTTGTTGTATCCCAAGGTTCCATGAATCTATTTAGCATTGCTCCCTGTGTAATAGATGCAGGATGCTTCCTAGGACTCAACACGTGTGGATAAATCTATTTAGATTGCTAATGCCTCCCACATTTCTTTACCCATTCTTTTCAACTGGACGGTAACAGACGGCTTTCACATTTGTAGGACGAAATGCTTATTTTCTAGAGAAAATGAATATTAAAGCAAACAGGCAAGGTAAACAGAGAGGAATGTCATTTGTCTGCAAAATAAGAGAAATGTTCTAGAACAAGTCAATGTTTGCATTGGTTTGTGATCGAACAGAAGAACATAACAATCTCTGTTTATGGGTGGTACAATGGAAAACGATGACTATTTCTGGAATACAATTAAAAGAAGAATTTTTGACTCTCTGGGAGCCACATGTATATTTTCAGTGCTTACACCCCTCAATCCAGATGCGATGCATCTTGACTTTTTTTATTTACCCCATTTCTTTTTCAATTAAATGTAACAGACCTCGTTTTTTTCGCCAACTTGTGGATGCCATGTCTCTTTTATAAGAACCAGTTTCACCAACGCCTCTACCCTCCTATAAAAAAAGATATATTAAAAAGCTGTTCATACTAATCCAAAATAAAGTGTCTTTTGTTACTGCTAGTAGATAAATTCAAAAGTCATAGCTATTTTATAATATCATGCCCAGTCACATGAAGCAACTACTGGGGTAGAAATGCTTCTCACTAAGGTATAGTACTGCATATGTAAAGATAGAATTTGACTATAGTTCCCCTTTAAATGAAAACGAGAAGTTCAAAACCAAAAAATTCATTTTTTTTATGAAGACCAATTCTAAATTATCTTATGAAATGCCTGTTTGAAACATATTAAAAATCAAATACGAACATCACCTTTATATGTTACTTTACTGTCTAGATCGAATGATCCTTTAACTCAGGAATATCTGACTTTCTAAAGATGATGGGAGTTGTAGTTACAGTTTGAGGGCTACAAAGCCTTAGTTTAACCCTATAGACATGCTTCGGGTTAATATATTGTAGTGACTGACTCATTAAACATATCACAGTAATTAGGTAATTTACCTACACAGTAGGACTGGGACTTTAAGAGATGACTGAATTTTACCTACTTAAGAACCTCTTGCTTCTATTACAGGCAATATGAAGCCAGTAAATCTGAACAAGAGATATGTTTCAATTTGTTCTGTTTTAATGATGTATCTTCCCAAGAAAAGGCAATGTAATTGACTTATTTGATGAGATTTGTCACTAAACCCCGAGGGCTAAGAGCCTTCATGTCAAAAATGTTATTTATAAATGGGCTTTGGATCTTTAACGTGTGTGCTACCAGCCAGGAGATTTATACAGATGGCAGAGGAAATAAAATCAGTGCCTTCTCTAAAGAATCCAACAGTTTGTCAACCATGGCACAAGATGCCTCACTTTCCTGTTCTCACATCTATTAGGCAAAAAGGTGATGTTTGTATTATATTCTTATATTACCTCTCAGACTGCAAGAGGTCAATACCTTAACTCTAGGCCTAAGACCATCAATTAGAATTAGGGCAGTCCTCTTGTGAAGCAGTATTCTTGCATTTGTTGCTATTACGGAACCTTCGAGTAAACGGAGGCTGACTTCACTAAGGATGATTGATGCCTCTATTTATCCAGAGTACTTTGAATTCCTGAATTTTATTGGTTTCTGTTGGCTCTCTCTCTGCTGGTTGCAGCTACATTTTGATTTTTGGGGGACCTCATGGGGTTCAGGAACACGCTCCTGCTGAATGTACTGAGTGTGTGTGACACAGACCTGGGCTGCGCATGGCTTACACATAACTTTTAGGCAGGGGGGCTGGAGAAGCAGTCTTAAAACTACTGCTTTCTGAGTTTCCCTAGTTCTCCATTTCATTGTAAAACTTGGAACTCTGGCGGGGTCAGTTTGCTTACCTTGGGCAGTGTTTCATCTAATCAAAGGCTGTCTGGCATTTAGTATGCCAGCCTGTGATTTTAAATCCTCATTAATGTGCTTTTCATCCTGAAGTCCCAATATAAAATGTTAATTTAATAACTAATAATAGGACTGTATCATTACATATTTTGTTGAATTCTCATTTATAAACAAACTTGCAACAATTTGACCACACTGTAGCTAAGCCATTTGTCCATATTAATAATTTATTGTACTGTTACCAGCGAATTATTGCATATTCATTTCTGTTTGTTGTCATAAATAGTTGTATTATAGCAAACTGCTGTCATCTTCACATTTCTGGGAACATATTGACAATAGGCCTGAATTATCATAAGAAAGGGAAAAGTCACCATTTTGTTGTGTTATGGTTGTGGGGCATTACCACTAAAGAATAGTCACTTAAATTCTAACAATTGTTTATACATTCATTTCAATGGCAGACAATACCTAGCTCATGTTGGCACTTGGTCACCACATTTTCAAAGTTCTTTAAAGGGGCACTATAGGGCTGATATAACTGCACACATACATATAAAACTCCTTTATACTAAGCCAGTTGCTGACACAAATAGTTAAAAAACCTTTATGGAAGAAACAATACTTGCCATTTTTTTCCCCTAATTACAAACCCCAAAATCAGAAAAGTTGGCACGTTGTGTAAATCGTAAATAAAAA
>WMED01011023.1:0-13337 GCA_019650415.1 Pipa parva | reverse complement strand
CCCCCCCCCCCCCACACACACACACACACACACACACACTCAAAATAGAAGTAGGGAGCAGGGAGATTACTTGCAATTCTGCAGTAATAGAAGAAAAATCTTGTATAAAAACACTGCAAAGTTTGTCACTTTCATCTGAAATACACGATTTAACCTTTACTGTCTGGTTGAAAGTTTGTCAAAGTGCTGAGAATTGCAAAAATATGAATAACTCCAAATGTAAGAGCAAGACACCTAAACAAAACATAAACAAAAAAACAAAAACAAAACAAAACACCTTTGTTTGTTTTAGGCAGAGTAATGGAATAAAGCACTAAACAATGATTTATCTCTCGCAGTTCCCCTTTAATATATGACGGAGATGATGGTTCACGCAATGCAGAAGGATGAAGGCTTAATAACATGCTTGTATCAGGCAGTGTCCTATAATTAATATTATTGATTTTCTTTTTCCTTCTCTGTATTGTATGACTTTGTGAATTCACTTTAAATATTATGTCCATTCAAGCATCATAATGCAGAGTTCATTCATTTCCTGCTTGAACTATAAATGTATTCATTTGACAGTGTTCATTATCGGTGCCTTTCTTCTCTTTTGTTAGAATTATGGGCTAATGTTCTGCCATTCAGAGTTGGAAATATCCTTTCTTTTTCCTGGCAATTTCCCTTTTCTCTTTGAACCTGTTTGTTTATGATCATACAGTATTTAGAGTTTATTTTATCTCTCCCCACTACTACTTATCATTTTCTGTGTTCATTTTCTTATCAGAGAACCAAACCTATTTAAATTCCAAAAATAAAAAAAAAACTGAAAATGTGCAAAAAAAAAAAAAAGATTTCTGCTTGAGAAATGCCTGCAGTTCTTATATCCCTAGAGTGTTTCTTGGTTCCTTATACCTTTGTATCTTGTGGGACTAATTTGTGCTCTTTCTTTATAGCAGTTCATTTGTTTGGTTTAACTTGGCAACTTCAACCCATCGAGGGCCCGTTATATGAGAATGGAGTCAGTAAAGGAAGCAGGAAGGAAGAATCTACAGATACTACTTATTCACCCCTTGGGGGGAAAGTTTCTGACAAAGCAGAGAAAAAAGGTAAATTTAACCAATTAACAGTTGTTGCCTTAGAGATTCCCTTTCAATTGTGCTTAGTCCTAAAATGTATTTAATGCAGAATACAGTAAAAAAAAAAGATGCAGTAAACCTTAATGTTCTTTCCCCCTTGGGTGATATATATAACTTCTATAAGTGAAAACAATGTATCAAATGAACTGTAGCAAATAAGTACATTTTTTTCAACCATTTATTTATATCGGATGTGAACAGACTAGCATCATAGAACAATGTTACATTTTTTCCTATGATTGAGGTGCTGGGATAATCCTTGTTTCCTACTCAGTTCTGGACTGGCCCACTAAGACACGGGAAAAACTCCTGGTCGAACCAAGTCCAGACGGTCCATTATGTCATATACCGGAGGGCAGTGTAAAGGAGGTAGGCACATGGAAACTAAAATAATAAGTCAGAAGGAAACCATAGCGACGGAAGAAACAAAGAAATGGCATCTCTTCTACAAAGTGTTTTAAACACTATTAGCATTAACCAAGTATATATAAATGTCAATTAAAGGGCAAATAAAACATATCAACAAAGCTGTACCCCTATTCTCATTTATCTACATTTTTGTTTGAATTACATTGTACTGTGGATCTAAAAGAAAGTGAAAAGTGGAGCAATACTTGGCCAAATGTAATCTAATTTGGCTTTTAAATTATTTCTACGACTAAATAGTTAATTTTGAAATGCTGAGCAAATTACAGTTTGCTGCTGCTCACAAACAATTCATTATCACATTTCAATAAGCAGTTCCCTGCAGTGAATGGCTTATTGAATTCTATTGTACTCCCCATGAATTACAAATCCATACATTTTTAAACAAAATCTGTTTATTTCTGGGTAATATGAATATTTCGGTTTCCAACTAAACCGAGTATGCAAAAGTAATAAAACTAGTTCTCTTGCATTCAGAATCGATTAACATTCTGTAGACTTCCCCTTTGCAGGAAGCCGTATCTCTTATTGACATTCTCCAGTTAAACAGGCAAAATAGACAGCCCAGATGTTTATCTTTAAGAGGATTAATTTCTTGTCAACTAACATTTTGATTCATTTCTAGCCAGAGAAATAGATGTTTTTTTCACAGAGACTTGCATTAATTCCTTTCAAATTCTGTTGTCAGAGCCAAATTCCATACTGCATCAGGAAATATATTGAGTTTTTGCCAATAAAATAAAGTGAAGATTTTGCTATACTTTTGATACTTGACTATGAAATGTGCCAGTCAAAAGACACCTGTCAGTCCAGTTCTGTGTGAGAAGTTCATTGAGAGTCTTATGTAGACTGTTCTAGTTGGATATTTATGTAGCTATCTCCCATTTGATGGAATTACACAATCAAGTGCTATGCTGTTTGACTGTATAAAACTCTTTCTAAGCAAGTGAAGCAGATGTTCTTTTCACATAAATTTCATTTAAATGAAGCAAAGACAAGACTCCCTTGTACAGGTCTGTTTATTGTTTAATTTACAGAGCAATCCACTGGAAAGTGAAGTGTTATAGACTGGGGTGGGGAAGGGTAGTGCTCTTTGTTTCATATTTAAACAGAATGTATTTATTTAGACTGCCCCAAAATCTGTTTATGTATGGTAGCTGCCTCCACACACAAATCTATAAGGGCAATTCATAGGGATGCTTTTTCTGTGTATTCCCGATTTCAGTTTGATAATAAAAGGGCATAGTCAGGGATGATTTTTTTTCTTTATTATTCTCTTGCTTATTCTGGTGGCAGAAACTGTAGAAAAATATACCAGATTATTGCATGACACCCCTCGTTATTTTCCCTATACTGCATGCCTTGGTTTATTCATTTTACCTAAACATTCAGGCAAAAAAGGGAAGGTGTTGGATTCTTTAACCCAATAGAACCCTCTGGTTCTGTGCTTTAGCACAACATTCTAGTATATTTCTACACGAGTGGAAATTAGAGCCATCAGCATTGTACTACTAAACAGAATCTGTGAAATTTAGTCATAGCACCAAGTGCAAACATGTCACTTGCCTGTCCTGCTCTGTGACATGGTCTTACCATTGTATTACATCCTATTTGTTCTTCCGCTTTGTAATTCAGGTATAAGCAACAATCTTTGGAGTTCTCAGAGTGCCAGTTGTTGGGAAGACATATAGGGGGTTATTGGCTAAAGTCCGAATTGTTGCGTAAAGGTGTGAATTCACCAGCTAAAGACAATAGCAATAGACTTCTACTAGCAAAGACAAGAGAGTATAGGTGATGCCTTTTATTGGCTAACTGAATAGATGGTAAATGCAAGCTTTCGAGGCTCCTAAGGTCTCTTCATAACTCTACTGCCAATAGACTGCTACTGTCACAGTCGAGTCTTTATAAAGAGAATATTGTCATAGTCGTGACTGTACTATGGAAATTTTGTCGCGGTCACAACTTTCCTATAGGAAAATTGTCACAGTCACGGATTTTCTATGAGAATCCGCTGTTTGAGAATTTAACAAGTCGAATTCTCACTTTAGACAATAACCCCCTTAGTTCATCAGGTTAGTGGGAACCCTATCTCACATTTATGCATATATATATAAAAGGTGGATAGACAGGCAGACTGACAGAGGTAGATTTCAAATAAAGGCATGTGAAGTCTCCATACATATTTTCAGATTCAGTTCAGATTCATTCTACTAAAATGTCTCTGCATCAGATGTACTGTAAGTTTCTGGAAAAAATCAATGCAGAAATAAGTGTAACTTTCATTAAGTATTTTATAAGACCAGATGAGAAAACCCATCGAAACAGCAATAAAAATGCAACATTCTTTCCAAAGAAGCAATTTTCTAAGCTTATGTTACTGCTCCGACGCTGTGGATAAAAAAAGACAAACGGCTAGCTGCAAAAGATGGAGCTACAATACATTAAAAGGTACAAGACTATTTAGAGCTTATGCCACTCTGAAATACAATGTTATGTAACCTATTGTTTCTTGAATTACTTTATCAATATGCTTCTCTTAAAGACAGAAAGTCCCTGCAGCTTTTATAAGGAAACATTTAAAACAAAAAAAAATAGATAAGTATAGCAGGGTTTGAATTCAAATATGCCTAACCACAACATCAAATATTCATGTTTAATCTGTATATTTAGCGGCTGACATAAATGACATTATGGATTATCGTTAGTCTGCTTGGTTGTTCATTGCAGAAGCTCAGCGAGACATTGCTGGATTCCTTAATATTTAATATAAAATGGATTTTAAAAAAAAACACTTTCAAGCTTAGTCACATGATCCATACAACCTTTAGCCTTTTTTCTTGACATTTGAAAAATCACTGCAGATACAAATTGTTCTGGGCTTTGGGTTGGAGATAAGTATATGAAATATCTTCGTTGTTCACATTGTTCCCAAAGGTCGACTTTTCAGTGTTTTTATATGTGAGTAAGCAACATGATATACTGTACTGGATGGTGGAATTTTAACATAAGTTATAGTAACAAGAGGAAAAGAAAATTACTTTTGGGATTGACATGGCAGTTATTCCCCTGCAGCTCTGCCATCTTTGAAGTTGAATTTCTGATTGTTATTGGTTTGTGTTGAATCTCTATCTCGATCTGGATTGGAGCTAAATTATGCTTTCTGGGGGCACTTCATGATTATTTATCTAAAGTGCCAAAGGAAACAATGGGACTAGGTGAGGGTGTGTTTATTTAACAGAGTAAAGATGGCTGCAACCACAAGGGGAAAAAAAAGTAAAATAATAAAAATGAGGAACTCATCTTCAAAGGTGACATTTTTACCAGTACCTGTAACAATAACTTTCATGCCAATCCAAATGTTGTTTTTTCTTTGTCTGGTGTTAAATAGTCTTTTACAGTCGGTATAAAGGAATCGCTTTCAGACAACCAGGTACCCATATTCTTGCACACTGTGCCCTGTGGGATAATAAAATAGGTTGTAGTTACCCAAGTGGCAAAGTGCTTTTATTTCACTGCTGTAATTATTGTTATTGAGCAAGTTTCAACAACTTCATTGTTTTCTTTGTTTTCTTGCTGCAGTTGATGTTTTACTGTGTAGCTGACGTTATTTGTCAACACTCAAGTCATTGTTTTAAGCTTTATTTTTAACTGTGCAGAGTTTCCAGACCCAGCTTGGCATTACCTATCATTTCCTGATGGGGAAACACTGCAATGAGAAGACAAAATGATATGATGATATTGTAAAGAACATTATATATAAGGGTTAAATACGTATTTCACCCCCTGATTAGTATGCATTTCTGAATAATTGTGCAGTGTAATAGCAAAGTTGGCACTTCTTGCAATTTAAAAATTGTGATGTTTCCATGCCCTATTTCAAATAAACAATATTTTTGTCTGACTGGTTGTTTCATCCTGAATTGGTTTTTGCAAGCAGACAGTGCAGTATTCTCCAATGCTCGGTGGTTCAGAAAAACTTTGGAAGCACAAGAAAAAAAAATGGAAGGGAGAAGAAAGAACTTCCGCTAGCGTTATACAATAACAATGGTATTGAATTTCACCTCACACATGTATAACATGAGCAATAGGTAAATAAGGAGACAACCAAAATCCATTTATTTGGACCATATAATACCAGTGAGGAAGCTGAGAAAGGTGAATTAAAGCTTAACACCCCCTTTGTGCTTACACTCACCAGATCTAAATGAATGGATGGATGGATGGCTAAAATGAACTCAATTTGACATGAAGAGGCAATGGGATGGCTCTTACAGTCATCAATGGGGTAATAGCAACAACAGTCCTTCTTCAATCAGCACACATATAGTGAAACAAAAGGGACACCACTACTGCATAACGTTAATAAGAATGATTTTATTAAACAGTAAATGGTACTCACAAATGATCCTTTTAAAACCTGCAGAAAGAAATAAAAGTAGCTCTCAACACATTTCGCTGAAATTGAATTCAGCTTCCTCAGGAAAAGAAGTACAAGCTTGTCTCACGCGTGTCTCTCTTGAAACTTTTACAACTATTAAGCGTGGCATCTCATATAACTTAGTTGAGTTGTAACATGGTCAACTGACCGGAAGAGCGTCATGGTATCGAAACGCTGGTGCAAAATTAGCATTTGCGTTCCAATAGAAGGAAATCAATGAGGCGCCTGCATTTTACCCAATGAAAAGGCTTAATACTTGTCAATATTGTTCAGTAAGCAGATTGTATATAAAAAATAATCACAAATCAATTACAAAAAAATAAATCAAAAATGAATTTCAATATGTCTATAAAATGATTAACATTGGACAGGGACAGCTAAGAAGAAAAAAAAAAAATATATATATATATATACAGTATATATATATATATTATTGTGGAATACTAATTTTAAAAATATATTTTATATGCTTATTCACCTATTGCTCATGTTCTACATCTGTGAGGTAAAATTCAATACCTTTAGGTGAAAGAAAGTAAGAAAGAGAAAGAGAGAGAGGGGGGGAGGGATGAGAAAGGAGAGATAGAGAAAGACATGGAGCCTTATTGACTAAAGGACAAATTGCCAGGTAAAGCTCTGGATTGGCATTTGAACATCACTTACCCTTGTTTGCTTATCACTCTGTGATGTAGTGAATACGTGTCTAATTCAGGTGACTACAATAGTCACTATCTTATGGAGCACTTCACATCACTTTGCATACATGTGCACAGGTACTTCTACTATTGACCAAGTGGTGGAGTGTGTTTCAGTCGCAAATTTGACAAGGCGTAGTACTCCAAATTCACCTGTTTGACTTCACCACATCAGAGTGGCGAATTGAGGGATTAATGGCAATGTAGCGTAAGGTTATTATTTCTTTCTAGACACCATTTAAGTTGCAGACACCATCGCAGCTCATTTAGTCTTAAATACTACCTATATGCAGATGACAAGCAAACTTACTTGTCTTTACAACGAGAATATTATTGCAGTCAAGATTTTACTATGAAAATATTTTCACTATCGCAACTTTAAAAATAGTTGCATCATGACTTTACAATGGGAAAATTGTTACGGTCGCGGATTTGTTATGGGAATCCACTGTTTGAGAATTCGACAGTTGAATTCTCACTTTAGTCAATAACCCCCTAAATCTTGATAAAACTGAACTGATTATTTTCCCAACTAAACTTGGTCCTACTTCCTCCTTTTATACAAACGTATTTCAGTTGATGATGTCATAATTAACCCTGTTACTTCTGCAAATTGTCTTGGGGAGACTTTTGACTCTGGTCTTTCTTTCTCTATGCACATTGCTACCACTGCTAAAAACTGTCAATTTGTCCTTCATAACATTGCCAAGATCTGTCCATTTCTCTCTCAGGCTACGGCTAATACCCTCATGCATGCCCTCGTCTTATTTCACTTAGACTATTACAGTGCCCTTCTAACTGGCCTTCCAGTTTCCCATCTTTCCCCACTCCAATTTATTCTAAACTCTGCTGCTAAAATCATCTCCCTCTCTCCCCAGAAGTCTCCCTCTCAACTCCTGTCCTACTTTTGACATTCAAAGAACTTAACTCTGTTGCCCCTCCCTACACATCTTCCCTTGTTTGCTTATATACATCTAGCCATCAACTCTGCTCTTCACAAGGCAACCTCTTTCAGGAACCCTTCACCAAGACTGCCTGTTCTCGTCTTAAACCCTTCTCTCTTGCTTCCTCTGATTCTTGGAATTCTATACCCCTCTCACTTCGCAAGAGCAATCCATCAATATCTTCAAAACTAAATTGAAATTTTACCTCTTGGAGCACCAGCACTGGTTTTCACATCCAAATTTTATCTTTAAGCAACTATCTGTTCTATTTTGAAATTTATTTTCTTATTTAATTAGCACCTATTGCCTAATGAGCTGTCACTTTATGCTACTGCACTTGTTACCCTTCTATCTGTTTATGTAAGTCATCCTCCTATTTAGATTGTAAGTTCTATGGGGCAGGGATCTCCATCCTCTTGTTTCAGTCATGGCCTGGCACTTAGAGTGATGTATTGTCTTGATTATATGCTTGTAATTTACTTCATTTGTTCTTTGTTACGCACTTCCCTTGTCTGTATTATAACTGTATTGTTGGATTGTACAGCGCTGTGTGACCTATTGGTGCTTTATACATAAAAATGTACATACATACATATAATTTAGACTTTTTGTAAGCACCAAATGTGTATATAACAATTATTAAGGCATTTTGGACATTTTCATTTTTGGTGTTCCTGTACGTCAAAGCAGTTTCATAAAATTGAATATAATTCAGTGTATTTGTTTTTTAAACAGTTTATCAAAGAGGAAGAGCAATAGACTCAGGTGAAGTTGACATTGGAAAGCAAATTGTACAAACCATCCCACCAGGCTTATTCTGGCGTTTTCAGGTTACGATTCACCATCCACTGTATTTAAAATTCAATATTTCTTTGGCAAAAGATTCCCTCCTTGGTATATATGGAAGAAGAAACATACCACCAACACACACACAGGTAATTAGTCATATGTCTCTGTTGTTGCCTGAACTGAATATTTCAAACTCTATTAATAATTTGTTAAGAAATTGCCTTTTTATGCCATTTTAGTACATTTGGATAAATAACTTCTCTTGTTCAGAAAAAGGTTTTTTCTTAAATAATACTTCAGGGCAGATTATATACTGACTTAATTTGTTGATTCTCAGTAAATAATACAGTTCAATTGTTTCTCTCTCCTGTTTTTACCATCAACACCAACCAAATACGTGTAAAATAATCTATTAGAAGGAAATAATATGTTAATTATTAAAACAATTAACAGGGGACGTATCTACAGGTGACTCCATTTACCGTCTAGTGTAATGCCAAAGAGTACAAAGCAGTAATTACTGAATCTAAATTCATTAGAGTAATAATGTAGTTGATTGCTATGTAGCTGACTACCACACCTTTTGTGGGTGAAATCCATCTACTACAACTACAAGAAAATGAAGATGGCTTGAATTTCTGTAATGGTTTTGATTTTCAAACTCTTTTTGCACTAGTTCAGCAAGGTAAGCCATCAACAGAAAATGAATTGTATCTTTTTTAAAACTGAGATAGAGACTATATTATGTCATACATATGAAGCTCCATATGTTGGCCCTTGTGTTTGAAATGAACAGTAGATCTTAGTAAATTGTTTTAAAACTGGTTCAGTTGCTGTACCAGAATGACTTTCCTTTTATGAAAGCCCTTTTATGTCTGTGGTAAAAATGTAATAGGGGAAGATGCCTTAGATTTAAAAAGTGATTATAAGCTTTAATGTTTAGCCATGCTGCTGCAAAACAGCTTTTGAGTGGAAACCAGTGTATTGCATAACCGTCCACACATAGTCATGGTCATTTGTGAAACAACATTGTGGACATTGTTAGTTAGTGAAGTAATCTATGGTATCTAGGTGTAAATTAATCTCTGCGCATTTTATAAGCGTTGACTTTATAGTCTACTGATTTTTGATCACATTAACAAATGAAACACTGAGTGTATATTCTCACTAAACATTAGTTTGTTGCATGGTCATTGATTGTTTTTCTGAGCTTTCATAGAGAGAAATACCCTAGAACAGTGTGTCTTTACTCTTGACCTCAGTCACCCCCTTCATGTTATGCTCGGAAGATAATTCTTGTGCAATGAACTAGGAGAATTACCAACTGAATTAATTTGATTGACTCACCTAGAGATCAAACATGATCTGTAGGGTGTATTGAAGACTGGAATTTAAAATCTCTTACATTAGTAAGTGGGTACATAGTATTCTATCTAGTACACTAGTACAAATTTTCTGTTCCTTTGCTTTTAGTCTTTGAATGAAAACAACTAATCTGGAAGTACTCTTTGTCTTCAGTCAAGGTTATGAGGTATTGAAAATTAAGTGGTGACTTAAAGAGTATTTGAAAAAAAGGTTATTGCAGTAGAATATGGAGTCTGGTTAAAGGCCTGGAGATAGATGTTGCCCACCAGCCTGTTCAACAACACCATATAGAATTATTTATATTATGACATCATTTTGACTCAAACACTGAAACATTTGTCTGACAGATATTGGGGTCTACTGCATGGAAGAATTTGGGAAATACTACCACTAGGGAAAAAATAAAGTATTATTGCTTTTTCTTCATTAATATGCAAAAGGGATTTTTCTATTTTCAGTATCATTGTTGTTCAAAAAATCATTACTGAATAATATTACCTGTTTTCACACCTAGCAGCCAGTTATGTTAATTTGCTGATATTATTCAATAACAGCTATGTTTTATTTTATTTTAACACCTGAGGTAGAGCTTAAAAAAAAACCTGTAGGAAATTGATATTTGCTATTCAATTGAATGATTTTGCTTCTGAGAGCAGTTATTATTCTTTTCTATTCCATCTTTTGTGAGGTTTTATATATAGAAATGTTACATATCATTCTTTCTTTGCTCATGTCACTTGGGTTGACCAATTCAAAGCTAAGAAAATTACTGGTGCTAATTAAATAGAGAAGTTACTGAAATATAGATTTTCTGTGATGTTCCCACAGTTTGATTTTGTAAAACTGATGGATGGTAAGCACTTGATAAAGCAAGAGCCGAAATATACAGAAAATCCCCAGCATGCACCTCGAAGCCTAATCTTGGCGTCCTTACAGGAGACAGGCTTCATTGAATACATGGATCAAGGTGTCTGGCATTTAGCCTTTTACAATGATGGAAAAAAGATGGAGCAAGTATTTGTATTAACAACAGCAATCGGTAAGATCCTCCTGTCCCTTAAAGGACCTGAGATGAATCCATAAACCATAATGTTACACACCATCCCAATTTTTTTTTTTTTTTTACTCCATCACAATGCACTAGAGAGAAGCATGTTCAGCTTGTTCAGCTGTTGTTAGATGATGGGAATTGTAGTCAAATAAAACCTGGAAAGAAGGTGATAGTTAATAGATGATAATGACATAATGTAATGCTCAGTTGATCTTTATGATTTAGATAGTTAAGGATATGATTCCTTGAGAAAGAAGTAGCACTTGCAATGAAATACTGCCCTAACTCTATTTGAAAGAAGATGACCTGTGTGTGACTAACACCTCTGAGGTATCCAAGAGCAATAGCTTGACATGTCAACAATGCTTGCATTTATGTAGTATTTCCTGATATAAATATCCTTAGAGGCCATGTTATTCGCAGGAGCTAAAAGTCAGAATTAGATATAGTTATAATATGAAGGTCAAATACATTAGGGTCACAGAATTCTTAATGTATTTTGCCTTGGGACTACAGCTACCTATCTCTACCTTCTAGCACTTTTCAGATTAGATGGCCTTTAATACTTTCCAATGTATTAGAGAACCCGTGCTTTCCTAGTAAATATTTAATCATGAAAATGTATATAAAATAAAAATGCACTAAAATTAAACTAATGCCATATTAGCATAGTTATAAATGGGCTACATCCTTGAATGGCCTATACCATCATTGCTATGAAGGGATGTGTCTACTACAAAAGATATCAAACAGCCTGGAGTCTGGTGGTTGAGAATAACCATCCTCACTCAATTTTGACCCATACACAGAGAAGTGTGTAACTCCATATTAACACAACAACATGTATCATTTATGTCCAAATTTTAGTTTTCTTCTGTCAGTCAAGAACTTCTCCAAACTTGTTGTTAGTTAAAAAAAATCCTAAGAATTTGTCCTTTGTTTTGTTTTGTCCATAGAGTGGAGAAAATTTGCTGACTTTCAAACAAAATAACTGGAAGAAAGTAGAGAGACCATTTATGTTTATGATGTCATAGCTGTTTTTGCATTGACAAATATCTGGATAGTGAATTCCCTGATTCCTCCCTCAGATCTGATATCATTAAATTTAATTTAACAAAGGGTATGCCAATTATTCAATACGTCCACCGGTATTGCAGGAATTATGACTGGCTAGAAAATAAGCTAATAAAATGAATTTATATTACCTACAAGGATCTACCACTGGAATGTTACTTACTATTTAGTGTCAAAAGGTGTACTTAAGTTAGGATAATCTTATGCACAAGAGAGTGACTAGAACATGTTCTACCACCATTGTGGATCTGATGTTTTGTTTGCTAGCATTAGCTCATCTTGAAGTAGATGAGACACCTGGACGGCTGATCCATGTCCCCACTGTCTGTTTCTAAGGTATACTTTCAACTTTCAGGGAAGACCATGGAAACAGTGGAAATCTGCAGACCAAGTATGTGATGTTGCTGCTTTACACTGAGCATCTGTCATTGGTTTGACAGTTCTTTTGAATGTTATTGCAATAAACAGCAATTTTCTTCCTCTTTGTGCTGAATTCAAATTATATCAGATTGGAGTATGAGCGTTCATACAAATTCACACAGACACCAGAGCATTTGGTATCAATGCAAAACTTCTGTCCTTTTAATCCCGTTACCAGACATTTTATACTATATATGACACACAGGAAAAGGGTGATTTCAACATTGGTTAATTGTGGCTTAAATGTCTATTCTCATAGCTGGGAGTGTCTTATGCTAATTGATCTCTGATTTCACCAGTGCTTAACTCTACTAACTCCCCCCCCCCCCCAGCTATATGCCCATTCGCCATTCACAATTAGAACTAAGAGTAGATAGATACATGTAATATGTCCTCCTTATATAATGCTACCAGATGGAATTACCAACCAGAGTTTAAAACATAGTTTCATCAAACTACATCACTCACATAAATTCCTGGCAGATGTACTAACCTGCTGCATGATCCAATCTTGTTCATCACAGTGTAGGACATCGCAAAGAGTAGGGGCAATTATCCAGGCAGTTTAGAGACCACTGTCCTTTTACATCACCATTCATTATTCATCATGTTAATTATTCTTGAGGTGATATGTATACTATACTACTATTTTGTTAGCAAAATGGAGCTCAAAGGTGAATAAACATGGGTATTAGTCAGAAGAAACAATTAGTGAGATTGAAAAATGTTTAGATTTATTATATTTTTGTTATCAAAATAGAGCTCACAGAAGAACAAATTTAGGTACTTATCAAGGGAAACAATTAGTGAAATGGTGAATGATGATGATAAATTAAAGTGGCCAAAAACTGCAATGAAAATAACAAAAATTATTGAATAATGTGCATAAACAACAAAGTGCTCTTGTCAAAGCTGTAAAAGTTTAGTTAGTTTTGGTAATTACCTCCTTATATTGATAGATAGATACAGTGGGGAAAAAAGTATTTAGTCAGTCACCAATAGTGCAAGTTCCAC
>WMED01011022.1:0-15471 GCA_019650415.1 Pipa parva | reverse complement strand
GGAGCATTTCTTCATCAGTCTGTGGTGCCAGAATCCAAATTAACCTTGAGGGCACTTGTGATTGATTTCTCAGCACATTTTATTCAGCGAGGCTTGTGGTTCCCTGCAGGCACTCAGTCTGTCTGTGACCGTATTTATTACAGCCCATTACTGAGTGCATCAATATAAAGCTACAGGGCTTAGAATCAGAATCCCAAGCTGCGTTCCTTTCACCTCCCCAGTTATTTTCCATCCAATAAACAGCATTTCACAAGCATATTTTACACATAAATGTCGCTATAATTAATATCTGCCATTATTCATACACAGCATTTCGCATCCACCAAGATACTATTGATAATGGGAAGAGAGGTCCATCTGTAGATGGACTGCAGATAAGAGAACATAAAATTCCCTAAGTATCAGGGAACAGCACTCTATGATCCCCCTATTATTCCCCAGCTGTGCATGACTGCAATAGTTTACATTCTAAAGTGGTTAACATTGTTTACCACGTTCTGTTATAATATTTATGGTTTTATGAGCTCTGCTTTAATTAACCATTCTTATTTCTACTACGTATATCTTCTACTACGGGCACTTCAAATCTCTTCAGCAAGCAGCTCTGCAAATGTAATTAGTATCGGACTTGAAGGTGATTTGTGTCTTCGCGGGGACGGAAGAGGGTGGGGTTTGGGCAGAAAGGGACAGGGATGGGGTGGAGGTAACTACTGCAGATCTGCCCCCAGAGAACTGAAGGGTCTCCTCCAGGGCCTGGTATTTCATTATTAGAAATCTGAAGTCTCCAGGTGAAACCAAGGCAAGTTCCCAGGTCTGCAAAGAATGAATGCGTGACTGACCACTAAGATACAGTTGGTAGTATGTGACTGGAAAATGAAACGGTCCATTACTATGTTACGTGTCTCCCATTAGAAACTTGCACTTGCCAAGTTGATAATGCTAATGTGCATTTATAAATCTCACAGGCTGACGGTAAACTGGACCGCCGCTACAAAGGTGCTTACCCATTCGCTACACATCACTATTTGGTAAAGCTGATATATCACAGTGGTGATGTTACAGAAGCAAAGAAAATTAGCATGGGAAAGGCACACAAGAATCTGTTTATCCAGTCAGAATTGCCTCTTCCACTTCCTACTGCATTATGGGATATGGTCTTATGGGGTTGACATGCCAGTAGAGTAATTGAATAATTGTCTGTCTATGATTCAGTTTAAAGCAGTCAGTTCTTATTAGCCTCACCTGGACATCAGCATTGAAAAGGCATCAGCTTCTGTTTCAAGTAAACAACGGCATCAGATAAAGACAGCATTCATATGGTCAGTGGGAGTCTTTAAGTTGTCATCTTGTACCCCTCAGAAGGGAGCGCACTTTTTCTGTGCATTGAAATTCTTGTTTTTAAAAATAATTTCTTTTGTTTTTTTTTTTATGATAGTGCATATATATATATATATATATATATATATGTACACGATAGAACAAAGACGTGAAAAATTATAGAGTATTGAGTAGTGACTGGATCGTTTAAACATTCACTGCTTGATTCTCAGACACTGAACCTGGATTTGGGAATCGGTTTCTCTGTTTTTTTTTCATATCAGTCCATCAGCATTTTCTTTCGCTTAAGCTTCTCAGACAGAAGAGATCTCTAAGCTTTATAAAACTGACATACACCATGTCTATACTTGGTAAATCCAGACTGACTAAATATATCTGCATCCGTCAGCAAGGAAAGATTAATGTCATGTAAATCTTATGTTATGAGAAGCACCTTGTTACATGACATTTATTTGCAAGAAATATTCAAGCCATTGTCCAGCTATACATAGATATAATGGGCTCATTCATTAAAGGGGGCACTATAGTGCTGATATAACTGCACACATACTGTACATATAAAACTCCTTTATACCAAGCCAATTGCTGACACAAATAGTTAAAAAAGTTTAGGGAAGAAATAATACTTGCCAATTGTTTCCCTTAATTAGTTTTCTTGAGAGCTGAAGATTTCCTCCCCCCGCTCCCCCTCCTCTTTTTGTTCTGCAAGTCAGGCAACATGAGAAGAAAAATCTGCCTGACTGCTATTGGTTAAGCAGTATGCTGACCTTTTGGCCGCATAAATTAAGTTGGAATGCAGGAGATTACAGAGGGAAAGCTGATTTGTGCACATGTGCTAAGTAGTAAGTAGGACAAAAATGTCCGGGGGAGGGGACCTATTCATGGAAAACTGGCCAGTACATATCACACACATTTCCTGGTGTGGGAGTTTATCAGTGCTGCTTACTCAATCATTCTGCTTCATATGAAACATCTACTGGGGAGAAATGCTTCTCGCGAAGGTATAGTACTGCATATTTAAAGTTGTAATCTCACTATAGTTCCCCGTTAAATTCCAAACAGTCACATTAAGGCCAGAATTTGTGTCCATTCGGTACTTGAAAGTCTGTGATGTGGCAAACTCATAATTAGGCTATTTATCAAGTGTCGGAGTGTGTCATAGTAGCGAATTTGGCAAGGCGTGCTGTGTCGAATTCACCGGTTTAGCTTCATGAGCTCAAATTGGAAATTAAGGGGCTTATGTCAGGGCTGTTTCTATCCATCTAATTACATCACACTAGATGGCTACTGACGCCATTGCTTCTTCACTATGGGAATCCACTACTTATTGAATAAGGAATAGAGACTCTCACTTTGATAAATAAGCCCCACAGATTTTTGGGTTTATTCATGAAAGAGTAAAGTCATCTGCCAAAGTGAGTTTGCCAAACATAACGACAATTCCCCTGTATTATAGAATAGTCATTCCTGAATATTCAGTAAAATGAATATTGTTGTAGCAATGAAGCAAATTTTCCCCCTAAAACACTAATGAGCACTTTATATATCATTGTAGCTTGTGGCTTGCTTTGCCTAACTAACCATAAACTAAGAAATACTTAGCAAAAATATTTAGGGCTTTTTCATCCAGTGAGAAGTTGACTGTCAAAGCGATGGCATCAGTAGCCGCCTATTGCGCAGCACAGCGTAGTCAGTTGGACAATAGCAGCCCTTCCCTCAGCCCCCTAATTTTCCACTTTAATCTGGAAAAGTAAAACTGACGAATATGACACAAATTCCACTGGATGAATAAGCAAATAACCTGTGCACACACGTAATATGATGTGAGGAGCTCCATAAGTCTGCGACTGTCGTAAGCGTCCAAATTGGTCATGAATTCACCACGTCTCACAGGCGAAATATGCAAAGATCGGGAAGTGGCACACAGATGTGAATTCGGGCCTTTAAATGACTGTTCGAACTTTCATAAACAAGCCCCTTGATGCAATAAGTCTAGCTGAACTGACATAGTATCCTTTAGCCTAATGACAGTGTGGGGGAAGTAGAAATGATCATTAGAAATAAACATTATTCAAACTCAGTTTGTTGTAGACATTGAATTTATTTAGTCCTCCCCATTGAAGCGCATATTCACCCCCACATTCGTCAGTCCTTACCTTGTGAGCTGTAAGCTAAAGAGATACACGTTGTCTCATAAGGCGGGCATTTCTTTCCTCTCATTTGACACAATGAGGGACTGCCAATGCAATGGAAGCAACGCAAGCTGTTTACTGAAGAAATAAAAATGAGAGATGTTATTGTAATGTGACATCACAGAAATACAAAGTATCCATAAATTCAGTATAATTCACTTCTAATCTTCATCTAAGAGTTTCCTTCGCAGCAATTTAAGCTAGTCACAGGGAATGGATGAGTTTGTGTATTTGTAACCAGACTGTTAGTCATGGGAGTTGACATTCCTGCAAAGGCCTCCCCCTTCCCCTTGCGTGGGTTAAGGGTGAAGATTGGAGGCTCTTTAGATTCCGTGCCTCATTGTTAATCAGTACCAACTCTCACTGTAGTACAGAGGATCCAGAAACCCGCTTAGTATGCCTTAGTCTTTCCAGAGGCAGTGTTGCACTGTGCCTTAGGTCATCTAGAGCAGCAGTTCTCAAACTGTGGGTCGCGACCACTTTGGGGGTTGAATGACACTCTCACAGGGGTTTTGAACACTCTGTGAAGCCAGAAGAGAGCGCAGGTCCCTTTATATAAGGGTTCCTGTGTGGTGTCGTCGGGCCCAAATGTCATAATGTGACACGCGTGCGTGATGACGTTTCCCCGAACGTTATCACGTGACACATGATGACATCAGGCCGAAACGTCACATGTGACATCAGCCCAGGGGGGTCATGGTCTCAACTATGTTGAGAACCGCTGCTCTAGAGGTTTCTCAACCCTTGTGTTACGATCTTGCGTATTGGGAAGTTGGTAGCCTCCGGAACCCCGCCAAGGCAAACAAACACTAGGGCGCGGAGTCTAAGGAACCCCTGGTTTTCACCTAGAGCCCCCGCAAGGAGGTTAGGCCTTCGCTGCGAGGGGAACCCAGGTCGTGGCCCCTAGGATTGAGTACCAAGGCAGAACACGGAGAGATTCCCTAAATGGACCAAACAGGCAAGGTGATCAGGCAAGTCGAGCAGGAACAATGGTATAGACCAGGCTGGAATAAAAGCTGAAGCAGAACAGGACACGAGGACTGTAGTAGGGCAGGACACCACGACTGTAGCAGGGCAGGAACTCGGTGGAAAGGCAGGGACACTATAACCAGGCAGGAACACTGTAACAAGGCTGGGACACGTATAGGTAGGGAGAGGAGAACCTATAATCAGGCGCCGGTCTATTCTGACAGTCTCCCTTATATAGCTAGGGAGCTTGTCAGAAGATCGCGCCAAACAATTCAAAAAGCGCGCCGCCGCGATGTGCGCACTATGACGTCAGTGCGCATGCGCGGCGGCCGCATCCCGGAAGAACCACGATGCCCGACGCTGGAGCGGCTGGTGCAGGTAAGTATTAATCCTTACACCTTGTTGCTGTTTCCAAGCTTAGTATGCTTAATTCCTCTGGTGCTGGTGCTGTGGAATCCTGTGACCCAGTGACATAAGCATTCCCTTCCCCCCTGGAGCTTGCAATCTAGTTTTTCCTATATAAACACTGACAAACACAGAAGATGTCCAGGGTGGAATCAATCCCAGAACCCAATATTGCAAGTTAACCAGTGAGGCTCCAGCTGTTTTTCTGCCTATCAGTTACCTATTCAATCTGTCTCCAGAGATATCAAAAGTACCGATACACTAGAACTTTAAAAACCCAAATACAAGAAATGTCTTACTCTTAATGCTATGTAAAATGTAAAATCCTGCAGTCATCTCCTGGGGGAAAAAAATGTAAGGGGAAAAATCTGCTTCAGCGATTGGCCAATCGTGAGCAACAGAACTTTCGCACTGCGTAATAAATCTCTTAGCTTCCCACTCTTGTAAAATAATAATAATATGAATTTGCAACAGAATTCTTAACAAGTAAGTTCAAGGCTTAATTGGCTCCTGTCTTTGATATCAGCTTTCTACGAGATTTTTTTTTAGTATTATTAATATTACTCTAATTGATTAAAATGAAACTTGTTTTATTTTTTTACTGGAGCTTGCTCCAGTTATAAGCTGTGTTGTTATTGCAGTATGGGGTATTTCTAATGATTTCCATCATGTAAGACAGCAGTGATCTGAACTAAATCAAGGCAGGGGGTCCCATAGTAATTTATTTCCTACTAGGGCATTTAGTTTCCCAATTCGCTATAAGATTTATAAAAACAACTTTGTTTCTTTTCTGACGCATTCACAAATGTTTAAAAATACCTGACTTGTTTTTTTTCCGCTATAGAAATAACTGTTTTCATAAGCTCGCTAATTCAAAGTACTCTTTCTGCATTTACACAGGTCTTTTATCTCAAGCACTGAGATAAGCTCACCAGGTTGCACTGAAGTAAACAATCATTAGTTTATAGCCTGGGGCAAACAATGTGGGCAGATTATGGGTTTAAATCTTTTTGCTAAAAAGACAAAGCACGCTGTGTTGGCAAAGTAATCACAATATCATTATAACTTTATATACATTTTTCAGAATGAACGTGAGGCCATTTTCAGTGCTAATCAGTAGACAATGATTTAAAGTGCACCTGTCACCTAAAAACTCTAATACTAATTTAGGTTGTACTAATGAAATAAACATTTTTGTAAATATATGTGTATTTTTAAAAATGTACTTTTATACAGCGTTTCTCTCTGTCATCTTCCCTGTCAGCCTGACTTTTCTTTCCCAGTTTGGGTGGGCGGGACTAAATGATGATTGACATTATAATTCCTCCAATCGGATTCCTTAAACCACTATATAGCAGGGATCTGATTGGAGGAGATATAATGTCAATCCTCATTTAGCCCTGCCCACCCCACGCTGGGAAAAGAAAAGTCAGGCTGACAGGGAAGATGACAGAGAGAAACGCTGTATAAAGATACTTTTTTTAATACATATATATTTACAAAAATGTTTATTTCATTAGTACAAGCTAAATTAGTAATAGTTTTGAGGTGACAGGTCCACTTTAAGTCACAAACAAAATATTTTTTTCTGGGGTGACTATGCCTTCTTTATCTTGCAATATAAAACATTGAAATGTTTGTAAATCTGATGTCACAATATGTCCATAATTTATTAAAGGGCTGCTTGCAGTTTTAGGTGTATATTTTTCAAAGTGCAAATTGTCCAGTAGATTTCATGACAATTAGGCATTTTGCCAACTTCACATATTCACAAAACATCACGATTTTCTGAGATTCACAACACTGCAGTGATTGCATATTTACACAGCATTTAAAGGGTAATTTGACCACAGAGGCAATAGTTTACAGAGGTCTAGTAACCCATAGCCACCAATCAGCAGTCAGCATTTCCTCGTATAAGGAAGCAAGAGTAACAAAAGACAACTTCTGATTGGTTGCTACAGGTTCTGACTTCTGTAGAATCTTCCACTGTTGATGAATTCCCCCGAATTGTGTCTATTTGTTGTGAATGAGGCATCAATTTCACTATTCATCATATGTCAAAGTGATAATTCACCAAGGCTTACTGGCAGGAACATGCGTATTCAACTTTGTGAAATAAAAGTGGTGAATTAGGGGGCTTACAGCAGGGTTCCTGGTAGTTAGGTGCTAGCATAATCTAGAAATTGTCTAGTGTTCAAATTAATATAAAAAACAATTGCTGTAATTTAAGCAACTATTCTACAGCAGCAATACTAGTAACCAAAAAGGTAACATTATCTTTTGTAATGATAGCTCACACATATTGCCTGTTGCAAATAGAAAAGAGATCATGATGGTGTCATTGTCTTCTTTAAACAGATCTCACTGAAGATGACATCACTTCAATGTGTCTATTTATAACAAATTCACTATACTACACCATTGGTTTATACAGTATATTCAATGCTATCAAATTAAGATGCGACAGTTTGCAACAATCGGCTCCACTGCAGCAACCAAATCCTTAAATAGTGACTCAGTGTCCAAAATAGCCTCGATGTGGTCAGAAGAGGCCTTGTCCCTTGAATTAGTATTAGTAGTAGTTAGATTTAATATAATAAGGTGTAATAGTTCACAACCAGCAAAATCAGAGTAGTAAGAACACCCTGAAAAGGAATCCAGAAAGTCAACCGCCACAACAACATGGTGGAAGACTATGGATCTTGTTATCATGTAGTGCTTGTTTCAGGATCTGGACTACTCCTTTAAGTATGATTTTTTTTTTTGTTGTTGATACTTTATTGAGAATGACTGCAATCCAGTTTAAATTGGAATTCTTTCTTTGGACTAATGCAAAAAGAAACAGTCCACATGCTGTATTCGGCTCAACCCTATAATGATGAACGAGAAGGGCAAGACTGGATTTTTGTAGGAACACGCACAATTTGCTTTCCTTAAAAACTGTGACTCTGGCTTTTGCTAAAGACATTTTTACACTGAGTAATCACTTATTGGAGTTTTGAGAGTTCCCCAAGGAGAATACGATAAGGTTGAGGTTGAGATACTAAGCGGCTTCAAGAATACTTGCCCATTAATATGTTTTTCAACAGTCTCTTTGTCAGATTGTTAAAAGAACCATTTTCAAAGCACATAAAATTCTTTAGCACTTGATGAAGTGTTTCCAAAGAATAAAATGGGAATTTTGAAGCCTTTATTCACAATAGTCCCATCACCCATAAGTATGTTTTTTTCCTGTCACCTCCTTGTTCAGATCCACATTAAGATCTCACCATCAACCTCATTTTTCAAACATCTTTTTACGTTACAGGTACTAAAATTCACAATACACTAGACAAACTCACAGAACAAAAGATTTCAGCTCTCTTAGCAGTCGTACCCAACACTTCACCTGGTGATACCTGCGCAGTCTGCCAGGTTCAGTCTTTGAAATACAACTGTGTGTGTGTTTTTTTCCCTAGGACGTTATGAGGTATTGAAATTCTACAATGTTCATCCATTTTTCTTTTGAAGCGAAATCACGTCGCCGAATTAATGGGTAAATTGTTACACACAATTTTTATCTCAGTAGGAAACATGACCTGCGCTATCTCTTCCCTCATTTTAATTATCTCTGCATTATTAAGAGGTTTAAATAGAAGTACAGGCGTAATTTCCTGGAAATAATGCTTGATAGCTCTGCTGTTTGAATCGGAGTATTATTTTCCATTAAATATACCGTACATTTGCTTTTCATTGTGGGGTTTGTTCTCTAAGTTTATTTAATATTGTATCTATTAGAACCAAATATGACCAGTTATGAATGATCTGCAAAAACCAGTCCTTTATCAAAGTCACAAGCTAGTCCAGCTCGTTCCCAGATTCTGCCAATATTAACCACTCAAATCCAAAGATACATTTAGGGACTTACTGACCAAAGGCCGAATAGTCACGTATAGTTATGAATTCACATTTAGGGGGTAATTCAGGAAAGAGCAAACTTACCTGGCGATCCTTTGATTCACCTCACTGAGATTGGTATGCGCTCCCTGCTCTCTTGCACGTGGAGATCAGCGAATGCTTTAAAGGTATTCCAGTCTCGCGAGGTGACTCGAGTGGTCGCAAGGTGAGCCAAAGCACCTTTAAAGCATTCGCTGATCTCCGCATGCAGGAGAGAAAGGAGCGCATACCAGTCTCGGCGAGGTGAATCAAAGGATCGCCAGGTAAGTTCGCACTTTCCTGAATTACCCCCTTAATCCCCACTTCCTCATGTTTGCTTATTGAGTAAACTCTGCAATGTGGTGAATACGTGACCAATTTGGGAGACTGCAATAGTTGCGATCTTACAAAACACTTCGAATTACTTTGCGTGCATAGGTCCTTGGACTACTGACCAAGTGACAAAGTATGGCGGAGGAAGGAGTTCACTTCACCACATCAGTGGCGAATTGAGGTTGATGGCAGGGCTGTGCATTTTACTTCAATTCAACTCAGTACGCCACACAATGTATCCGACAGCGATCGTCTCTAAGTGGGGATCCCAAAATATAAGTCTGACTGACCTCACTTTTAGGGGATTATTCACTAAAGTCTGAATTGTTGCGTTTAGGTGCGAATTCACCAGATAAAGACAGTTGCAATAGGCTGCTCCTGTCGCAGTCTCGTGTTTATGATGAGAATATTGTCGCAGTCGCAACTTTATTACAGGAAAATTGCCACAATCTTAACTTTAAAAAATTGTCATGACTTTACAATGGGGAAATTGTCACGGATTTGCTATGGGAATCCGCTGTTTGAGAATTTAACAGTCAAATTCGCACCTTAGTGAATAACCCCCCTTAATATCTGATGTCACTGTGGAGGAATATACATTTGTAAGTGAGTGTACTAGAATGTTTCAGAATTTAACCTTATATTTTTCTGGCAGAATCTTTGGACTAAATGAATGGTTAGACTATTTCAAACAAGATTTATCTCTGCAGGAAACCTGATTTGAACAATATTATGTTATCTCTTATGTGGAATTAATGACCTCTGAGTTATAGAGAGAGATTTAAATAGAAGAAACAGACTTTATTTCCTGAAATAATGTTTAATAAATTTCTTGTTGGAATTCTGTGTTCACATCCATTAAATACAGTGTATATTATAGTTCAGACCGGGGGGGGGGGAAGGGGGGAGATTATTCACTAAGGTGCAAATTCGACTGTTGAATTCGCAAACAGCGGATTCCCATAGCAAATCCGTTACAATTTCCCCATTGTAAAGTCGCGACAATTTTCCCATAATAAAGTCACAACTGTGACAATATTCTCATTATAAAGATGTGACTGCGACAGTAGCAGTCTATTGCGACTGTCTTTATCTGGCGAATTCACACCTATACACAACAATTTGGACTGTAGTGAATAACCCCCCTGGGGGTTTTTTCCTGCGTGTGTTGAATAGTTTATACCATGCCTCAAGAAGAGACCTAAGTAGTGAGGGAAGCTTGCATTTAACATCTATTCAGTTGGCCAATAAAAGGTATCACATATACTCTACTTGTCTCTGCTTAAATTAAAAGCTAACACAAATAGGCTTTGGCTGTGATATAACTGTGCTGTTGGTAAATGGCTTTCTATATTGTTTGACTATCCAGCTAAATGACATGAACTAATATTATATATCCCTTTAATGCAGAGGATCTCAACCTGTGGGTTGCGACCCCTTCGGGGTCGTGGTTCTGCCCACACGTAGATATGCCTTGACGTGATGATATTATCGTGGGGGTCGCCGCCAAAGGTAGATTGAGAAACTCTGCTTTAATGGTTCATTAAAGTGGATATTGGATGCTGATTGGAACTCTGTGCAGATAAGAATGGAAATCCTTGTACTTTTCTATTAGATTTACAGAATTACTTTGGTAGATGAACCTACTGGTCTACACAATCCCCTTACTCCCCTTTATCCTAGGTCAGGGTTCGGCAAACTTCTTTGAGCAGGGAGCCATTTCGCTCCCTCCTCTAGCGGCGACAACTATTTTGTGAGCCGCTGGAGGAGGGAGGAACGCACTCTCCTGACCACATGACCTGCCGACGGCCAATCAGAAGAGCCGTTGGCAGTCATGGGCGGGATTTTGGAGGTGCGCTCCGAGACACAGCAAGACGGCCAAAGAGCTGCAAGTGGCTCACGAGCCACGCTTTGCCGACCCCTGTACCATGTTATGAAATGTGTTTGCCACTAAATCTAAAAAGAGTAAAATTTAGCAGATAAATAAGCTTCAGAAATAAGCCCCTTAGAATTCAGATCCATGATTTAAATTAAACATTAAGGACTGTAGACTTGGTTTATTGGGCCCTGCCTTTACAAAGTCAAATGCAACTACACAATAAAAAACAATTTCATCTGCCACACCTTGAAGGGGTTTTGTTGTTTTCTTCACACTTGTTAAAAAAATTAAAAAAATGCAACAGGGAACTTAAAAAAGACGGAACATCTAGTTTATTACTGAGAATTGAAGGTCTAAACTACACACAAAGGCTTTAGCAAACAGAATTTGCTTATCTCAGAATGCAGCTTCTCCACTGGACGCAATCAATAGGCACACATTGATACAAGGTCGATATCAGCTAAACACTTTTCTTTAGGATGCAGAGCAGGAAAAAAATAACAGCATCGCCTGACTCTGGGAAAAAAATCACTACCGTATAAAGAATAGCTTATTTACAAACTGGAAAATCAGAGAAATTAAATTATTCCCTACCAGGAGAGGCAATGGTGAGCAATTGATTGGCTATCTGCATGGTTTTTTTTTGATTTGTAGCTAAGATCACAAAATGACTTCTATGGCGATTAATCTAGTGTGATGTCGGACTAGCGGTTATGAGGTCAGAAAATATTCTTTCTTCCTTCCGCGAGGTTAAATTTCCATTTAGTCCGCTCAGTGACTGCGTTCTTTATTTGACATGGGAAGCTGATTGCAAAGTCTTAAACTGATGGAGTTTGTCCAGCTTGGTGCTCAATTAGTGAGCATAGATAACTCTTGGCTAAGAGAGGAGAGGCTGAGAGACTCTGTTTTTGTTTTTTTACTTCAAATTAATTTGAACACTTCTTGTAAGAAATACTAGGCGGCCAATAAATAGAAAGCAGGTTTTAGTGTTTATTTTAATAACTATGCAATTATGCAACTGACAATGACTTGGGCTGGACCCTAACAAGGATAACTGGCTCAGGCCTCATGGGATTTTTTGCCTTCCTCTGGATTAACGTTGCAGGAAAATAGGCTGAACTGGATGGACTTGTGTCTTTTTTCAGCCTTATACACTATGTTACTATGCTACATCCGGCCTATAAGGCTTATAACGAAGTAAACTTTATCTGAGGCAATGACCTTATAAAGAAGAAAATGCATAAATAACTGATAAGTGGTAGACTTAAATGACCAAAAAGAAAGTGGTAAAAAACACCATTCTGGATTAACATTCCACTTATTCTTTACACAGTATACATGCTTCCTCTGAAGCTGATTTAAATGTCATTGCCTTTGTTTTTCTCTTTGCTGATTACATTCATCTTTTATCTGTTTTGTAAGCAGACACCATCCCCCCCCCCCCCCCCCCCCCCCACCACCATCTAACATTGGTTTTGCTAAAACTTTAGACCGTCAGCTCTTAAACCTGTCCTGAGGGCCTCGCCAATGGAGTATAAATGCCTCAGGATTATTTATCATGGATGATATTTAGCTTTAAAACAATTTAGCTTTCTGGTACTAGAGGACTGGGAAGAAATTAGAAATAATGTACCCAAAACTGCCTACAACATACAAAACCAAGAGAAAATATACAAAATCCTCTATAACTGGTACCATACCCCCAAATTACTTCACAAACTATATTCCAACCACTCCCCCCAATGCTGGCATAATTGTGGCCAAGAAGGACATACCGACCATATACTCTGGTTGTGCCCACTCATCACTCCATATTGGGATGTGGTAACGAGCCTAATATCCAATTTATTGTATACTACGAGACAGAAAGATCCTCTAAATGTATTATTAGCAAAACCAATAGAAGGGGTAGGAAATAGCCAGCAAAAAAATGAATAAACCATATAACAACAGCAGCAAAATGGCTGATTGTAGCAATTCACTGGAAACAGACCCATCCACCTACGGAAGAGGAACTTATAGCTAAAATAACCGAAAGACTAGAGGAAATAACTGCATCAAAATAACATACCAAGATTCATAAAGATCTGGCCATATTGGATCCTGGCATATGACTAGGGACCCGGGGGGGGGGGGGGGGAAGAAAGGGGTAAGAGAAAACGAAACACAATAACCTAAAGATAAAAATGTGGTAATAGATTAAGGTAGAGAAACAAACCAAAGGACAAGTAAATCAGTGTAATGATGTAAAAAATGCAAAACATATACAACTGTGTGTTAAGTTAAACATATTGTTTATGTTTAATTAAAAAAAAAACAAGTTGGAAGTTCACAATATACTTTTACTTAGGATTCATGTTTTATTTTATTTGTGTGTTTGGAAAAAATCAATAAAAAGAAATAAACAAAAAAAAAAAATTGGTGCTTTGGGGCACACTACCTGAAAATGTATTAGCTAAAGAACTATACAAATCAATGGGACTGGGAGGAGTCTTTTTAACAACATGGCTACTATCAATAAAGCAATAAAATTCATGAATTCAGCTTTAAAAGGTAACATTTTTCCAAATGGGAATTTCTATTATTTGGGGTTGCTGGTTCTTTAAAAAATTGTTTTGCTGACATGACCTTAAGTGATCGCCCTGCGTAACAATAAAAAAGAACCGAGAATCAAACCGAGTTTTACCAAGAGTCCTTGGTGCTTGAGATGATGTCGTAGTGGCCACTTAAATAAAGACATTATTAAGTGGGATCTATTACCCCATATGTAAGCAGTTACCCGTCCACTGGATTTGAACTTGCTTCAGAATAAGAGGATTATCAACAATGCCACTGGCATTAATGGTTGTAAGCAGCATTAACAGCCTCTGGGTACAAGTCATGATTCCAATAATAATGTTCACGTGAAGGTTTAAACTTTGGTTCTTTTACCCCGCGCAGAAATGGTGTTTTTAGCAATATCACACATTTGGAAAACAAGTGTTACCGTATTTTTATTGGAAATGGCTAGCTAAACAAACTGATCTCTTGGGTAGTAAATGGTTATCTTTTTATAGAACGGTTCATTTTGTGATAGACCTTTCTGTAGCCGGTTTTCAGCGTGTGATGGAAAGTAAGAGCTCACTGGGGGAACAGAGCTTAGCTTTACATAATCAGAACTGACTTTCTGAATCGATCTCTAATATTTGTCTCTTCCTGTCTATTCCCGCTGGAGTACTAATGCTTTTCTATCACTCCCAACCTAAGGACCTCAAGCAATACACTGTATTTTATACAGATATGATTAGCTATGTTACTGCACTGCTGGAATAAAATACCCCAATCTCTACAACCTAAGGAACTATTAGACTATTTCAATGCAACCCGGGGATAAACTCAGAGTTTAGAAAACATCCCTTTTTTTTTAAAGGCAGAATGAAAACATACTGTAAAGATTTTAGACAATCTATTCTGACATTTAGCAACAAAATCAACCGTTCATTTTCAATGTGAAATATAAAAGGACACCAAAATCTATCCTAGACTATCAGATACATTGCCTAGTTAAGATTTCTATTGCACTACTGTATATTTATTCAAAATAATTGTATGTATAGCTATAGTAATTTAAGGATATAGATAAAGATATTATAATACGGTAATATCCTTAACATAACATTGATGTGCAATTTCTGTAGGCTGTTTACAGGGCTTTAAGGCATCTTTGAGAACCTCTACAGATTTTCTCTTATTTCCCTTTGCCTCAGAAGATATTCCCAGACAAGGTTGATAATGATGTTGAGTTCTCTTAAGAGGCCGCACCATCTGTTTCTAAACTCATTGTTCCACCCTTCTGCGAAGATAATTTTTAATTACTTTGGATGTATGTTTGGGGTAATTATCCAACTGCAGAATAAAGTTGGGACTGATCATATGATTCGCCAGTAGTATTCATTAATAAATGAAAATCTGATTGTGTTTCTCTTCCATAAATTCTGATCAAGTTATCAAATGCTTTTGCAGATATATAGCTCCATTTGTGAGGACAATATCGCTTGGTCTGTAGACATCCATCAGTATAGTACTTCTCTGCTCTTCTATAAGTAAACAGTCTCCCAATTCTCCCTAAAATTTAGACTTCACTGATAGCATTATTCAGTTCTCCAGTCCTTGTGTTTAATATATCTCTTGACTTTGTTTCCAATTCAAAGGAATGCAATTTACATATGAAATGCACAGAACAATTCTCCTATGAAGATTCTTTCTGACAAAACTTACAACAGATCAATATAGTGAATTAGGGGGATGATGGCAGGGCTCTGATGTGGTATAAACATGACTGTTCATTGAAAAGTGACAATAAAGACTGTGAGCAAATGACAACATGTGTTAAGGGAAAGGGAGAAATAGAAAGGGATGTATTATTCACTTATATACAGTTAGTGGCACATTGTGAGG
>WMED01011021.1:0-15472 GCA_019650415.1 Pipa parva | reverse complement strand
CTCACTTCGGAGCTTGCTTAGTTACCCCCTAAATCTTTATTAAATTTATATTAATTATAAATTCCCTTGAAACAGTAAGCCAGAGGTAACCATTACAAACAATAACAAATACAGCAGGTTATATTAATTAAGGGAAACAAAGTGCGGGGAAAAAAGGCATATTTCTCCTGCGCAGTTGTAATTCGTATGTAAAATTAGCCATAGATATATATATTGATATATTCACACAAAGACATACAGTATATATGCCAAACGCAGCATTACAATATTACAGTATTTGTTTTTGCATATATTTGTACATGCTTGTCCATATTGTAAAAGGGTTGGGGGGGTCCTTTCTTGAAATAAACAAAATTGGCACTAAGCACAGTTAATAATCCCACATCTGGGGGTGGTTGGAAAAGAAGATGCTGGTGCCCAAGGGGATTGTAGTTATGCCACTACAAGGCAAAATAAGAAAGAAAAGTTGCTTATCCTCAGGTACTGTATATACCCTATCCCTACTTAGCTGTATAAAAGCCTTAAGGATTGTTAGAATAGTAGTACATTCCTCAGTACTACTTACATAGGAAAGTTAATTTATAAAATAAACAAGTACCCTTTCTGTGTATATGTTATGCACTGGTACATTTCTTTTTTTAAAAAATAGCTCATTTTCTAGAGGGTGAGAATTTTCTTTTTTGGTTTTTAATTCTGTTACAGTGTGGGGCATTTTATCCTATGTAATTAATTTATCTAAACCTCAGTAGAAAATAATGATTTTGAATTTGTATGTGATTTTTTTTTTCTTGCATCAGTAACTAAGCAACCGATAAAATCACTGCAGTAAAAATCAATGCTTTATAGGTAATCCTGGGATTTAACCAAATCTTGTATTTGGGGCATTCCTGGGGGTGTAAATGAATCCTTTTTGTCTTTGTGTGTGTGTGACTGGTCCTTAAATTCCTTTCAAAGTTATACTGACACCTATGGGCTCTTTTCACTATATAAATCTCTTTGGAAATGACCTATAATACATGCTCTTATAAATGTTGCTAGTGGCTCTTGAGAGGTAGGCAGGAATATATTAAATGAAATGTTACCCTATAGGATTGAGTATTAAACTGGTATACAGACATAAAAGGGGAAGCAAACTATCATTATATTCCTTTATATTTAGTAATTTAAATTCTGTAGAGTTTGTTGACCAGAACTTCCTTTTTACTGAAGACACATATAATAATTAGAGTTGCAGGAAGCAAGTAGCTAAAAGTGTGAACTAGTCAGCTTAACCTACACAAAACACATGTTGCATGGCTTTTTTTTTTTTTTTGCTACTTGCAATTCATTTCTATAAGGCGAAAAATTGCAGTGTGCCTCTAATTCACAACTACCTACGCAACATAGGTATCTAAGTTACTGGAACCAAATGAAAATCACTTGCTACAGTGCTAATTAGGTATATCCATTCAGATGCATGGTATATGGCTGCTGATAACAGAATGCAGTCTTCAGCTGGCATCTATCTGAATGGTTAACCTGGATGATCTGAGACCCTTAGCTATTTCTTTCCTATGAAACAGCATACCTGTCAACCTGTCAAGGGGGAGCAGACCAATAGTGCCATCCATCAGCAATGATGTCACAATGCACCCCATCCACTTGTTTCTGACTGGCTATGTGTTGGTGACATTGGGCCAGCCATTTGGCTGGAGGGCTGGGAGAAGGACTGGGGGATTGGGAATGTGTGCATAGACCTGGAAATCCAGGACACTTAAGGGCAGGGGGGTCACTTGAACTCCCAGAGTTCCCTGAGTTAGCAGACAGACATTTTGGAATGAAAATGGCTTTCCATATAACTGGCAATGTAAACATTTCTGTTTTGTTTTCATTTATCTGACTAGTCAAAGTTGCAGCAAACCCATTATGTTGAAAATGTAAAAAAAAAAATGTAATTAATTTGCAGATTGAACACCTAGGTTTTCTTGTACACCCTTATCCACTGCACCAGAATAGCTTGGTTTACATTACTCTATTGTCTGTTTTTGAGTCTTGTTAGTGTTGAATATGCTAGTGTAACAACCATTAATGGCTGATTGCTGCGCCTAAACCTCCATTTTTTACTCTTTAGTCCCTTGGTTTGATAGCACCCAAATATGAGTTGCTTTTCACCATAGGAGTGTTCATTACATTGTTCAGCAGCTTAGTTTATGGTTGGCAGCTTTCCAAGCCTACACTCTTCCGATAAACAGACTATCTTAGTTGTAGTTCAGAAACATCTGGATTAGGGGACACTGAGCTAAAGGATATTAACATAATAACAATGGGGAATGTCTCTGCTGAAGCAAACACCATGATGCTACTTCCATACCTACTGAGTATCCATGTTTTGTGCCCAGTTAAGTTATGTAAATGCATTGTGTAGACTGCTAACAATTAAGGGTTACTTGTCATAATGGTATTAAATTGTGTTTCTTTGAAGTATATAATGCATTTGTTCATCACTATCTTCAGGTGGCAAGTGGGAAAAACCTGCAGAATTCATGGAAGTAAATGGAACAGTTTGGGAGGAGCAGGTGAACAGCCTTGCTGATGTCTTCCATGAAGCAGGCTTTATGGTTGAGGCCTTTACCCGACTCCCATATTTATGCGAAGGGGACATGTACAATGACTACTATGTATTGGATGATGCTGTCTTTGTCCTGCGACCAGTTTAGAGAAACAAGTTCCGGTTACCAGAAACTAAAACATTCGCACACATTCTTGGACTAAGAAACCTCAAACAAAGGCCTTCACTAAGAAGATCAGATTTTTATCCTTAAAGGTCACAATTGTGTGTATTTCCTATAAGACTGTACATGCTTCTATATATATCTATGTGTGTGGATGTGTGTAGATGGAATTCAGTGGGCTGTGTGTGTGCGTGTATGGATGGACTTTAACAGGCTTTTTTTAAATTTTAAACAAGTCAGCACTGCTATGAATTTTTAACAGTGGCCATTTTCTATGTGACCAAATTCCAGCCAACTTTTGGGTAATAAAAATGCACAGCAAAACTGTATTACAATGATTTTCCTGAATTATCAAGTGCAACTCTTGCAATAATGTGTTCTATTAAAATGACTGTGAAACCTGATGGTTCTTCCATGTGATCGAAACCATTGCATTTGTCTTAGCTGCCAGTCTGAAATGTTTTTGGTTGTTGTTGTTTTTAACCTTACCAATTATAATGATGCCAAATAAAAAGCATTTTGGAGAGTGTTTCTATGTGTTGTTTATGTTTTCCTTTTTCTACAGGAAGATTGCATGAAGCTCCTTATTACCTAGTTGTAACCTTGTCAATAGACTGCAGTAAATCCCCAAGACCAGTAGGGGTGCTATTCTACTAAACACGTCCCAAAAGGACGCCAGTGAAATGCGACGCGTTTTACATATAATTATAATATTTTGCTCTTTAACAGTAGAATTTATCTGGTGCATAACTATAAGACACCTTACAAGCTATATTTCTAATGAAAGGAAACACAGACCAGCCGGTTGGGCCTGATTGATCATAGCAATGTAAGGAAATATTGTTGGAACCCTAGCAGTAGCGAAATCCTTTAACTTTACTGTGAAGCTGCTAAACATGTAAAATATGACAGACACTGTCCTATCACCATCTCTAATATGGATTAGTCTCATATATATTCAGTAGGGCTTCAATGACTTTTATTTAACATTTATTAAACCTACACTTAATACTCCTTTTATAAAATGTTTTATTATTTACCCAAAACATGCACTTACCTAATATACTGTTTTGTATTGTTAGGCTTTTTCTTTCTGCTTCCTAGACTGGCTATTCTCAAAATACACCCTGCTGCAATGTTATTTATTTTAACAGAGGCAGTATTTGCTTAAAAACCTGAGAGCTTACTTTTACTCCACTGGACAGATGTCAGCATTTGTAGCATTCTTTAAACTTTACTTTTGGAGGGGAAGGTTTGCCAAGGAATAGGTAAAAGAAGAATATTTATAAATCATGATTTAACAGAACAAAAGAACATATATAAATGTTGTTTTAGGCTAAATATCAGAAACCGTACATAGCTCTTGGGCCAGAGTCACACTGGCGTATAGGTGTGCGTTGTTTTTTTTTTTTAAATGCATCACAAAAAAATAAATAAAATATGCCGTCACAAAAAACCATTGAAAGGAATGACTGTTGTGCCTATAATGTCACACTTGCATTTTATAGAGAGGAACATGCGCCATGATGTTTCATGTTGCGTTCTTTCGAGTGTATTGTGAACAATGTGACAGGATTAGTAGCAACAGGAACTGAACAATAGCGGTCACACAGGCAAAAAAAAAAAAGGTACGTGTTAGTGCGATTACTTATTATTTATTCATATTTTATATAGCGCTACTATATTACGCAGCGATTTACAGAGATTCATCATTCACTCCAGTCCCTGCCCAATGGAGCTTACAATCTAGTTTCCCTATTCAGTCGCACACACATAGACACAGATGTATGTTTTTGGATTGTGGGAGGAAACCAGAGTGCCCGGAGGAAACCCACACAGATACGGGGAGAACATACAAACTCCATGCAGATGAAGGCCAGGGTGGAATTGAACCCAAGACCCAGAGCAGCAGTGCTAACCACTGGGCACTGCACTTGTATGTAAAACACGTCCCAGAGAATACACAGTGAAATGTGATGATGGCATATTTTCATGAGACGCTTTTTTTTTTTAAGAACGATGCACACCATACATGTCCCTGTCCTTAAAGGTGTCCTGGGAAACAATTAGAATTGTAAGATTAGGGGTTGGAGTGGACTACTAGTCAGAACATTTTTCTTGGTTGTTACATGTAATTAATCTTCTGGTTGATAAGGTAAATTAACCCTAAGCAGCATGCCAATGACTTATTTACAGACTGCAAGAACTGAAGGATAATTAATGAAAAGTAATTCTAAATAAATAGAATAATCAAAACAAACCAAAAAAGATAAACTAGCACAAAGTCAAATCATTGAAAAGTCCAACAGAAAACTGTCTTATAATGCCCCTATCTATAACACACTAAATAACAAGTCTAATGTGGAAATCCACTTTATGAACCAGTAACTGCAGGCTGCTCTTTCTGTAATTATTGTAGTGCTGCATATATACTGGTGTGTTTTTATGGTATAAATTTGCTGCTGTCCCAGGGGTCACATTTATTTCTGCTGTCATAAAACACATCTATATAAATAAAAATGTAAATGTTTGTTTGTTCAAAATCTTAAATCTCCAAAACTTCTTCACAGATTGCTTTGAAATTTTGATACAATGTTGCATTCGAATACGTGCTTATTTTTATATACCTATATTATATAGATGTCACACCTGTGACAGGTAAAAACATGTTTTTTTTAAAAAAACGACACCATCTGTTGGACGTATAAGCAATATACGCTATACTAAATATTTTACAATTCCATTTCAGTGTTTCCGATTGAGCTGTGTCAATTGATCTGCATTTGAATTGAAATATTTCATTAGTAGTTTTTATTTTTAATTCGATTGGCCTTTGCAATAACCTTCAACAAAGCTCAGGGTTAATCTTTAGAATTGTGCGGTTTAGATCTAGACGCGGATTGCTTCTCACATGAACAATTATATGTTGCATGTTCTAGAGTCAGCATAGGCAATCTCTATATCTGTAGACAATGGAACAACAAAAAATATTGTATACCCACAAGCATTGTGAAATTAAACATATTAGAAACGTGCGCTCTTTTTTTTCTTTTCCATTTAACCAGAATGAGCCACAGCAACGCGTGGCCGGGTACAGCTAGTCCATGATAAAAATCTATAGTTTCTCCAATAAAAGCTCATGTCCTTCTATAAATGCCAGTAGGAGAGGGTGGAACTTGTGTGACCAGCATCTCCCATTTTGCATTGGGCTTAGTGATCAGGTATCTCTGCTACACCTCTCACATTGCAACGCAGTAGTAACGCCCTCTCCCCATCCCCATCCCCTTACACCTATTCACTGATACACAGCTCCCTCTATTGCATTACTGACCTTATTTTAAGTAGAAGTCATCGGCTGCTTCTGCTGAGATCTCTTTGCTGTAGATACAGAATACTGTCTACACATGCAAGGTAAGTTCACAAACTTATTCCTGCTAGTGTTTTTTTTACTTTTTTTCTGACAAAATCTCATTTACGTTTAAATTATTTTGTAGTGTGGTGGCTTCAAGTTTAAATAAACTTACGTTAAAAAGCAGCAGAAAAAGAAAATAACTTTTTATTGGCATTACAGTTATTGTTATGTAGTACTGGTAAAAATGCCATATTTGAAGTTGAATTCCTGATGTAATTGGTTTGTGTCTCTATCTGTTGAATGTGCAGAGTTCAATATTACTAGGCATGGGGTCATTTACTTAACAGATCAAAGATAGCTGCAAACCTCAGGCAAGAAAAGAAAACTGAAAAAGTCTACAAATTAGGTATTCAACTTAAAAGATAACCTTTATTACAGTACAATGTGGTAATATCTGTCCTTTTAATCCAAATGGAATTTGTGCTTTTTGCATATATGCTGAGATTATCCCACTTGTTGACCATTTATTTAAATCAGGTTAGCATACTTAATTAACATAGGTGGATTCTTTTCACTTGCACAAATCAGAAACAAGCTACTTAACAGCAATGTTTATCGTGACTCCCTAAACCTGCCAAATGCAATGCTTCTTGCAAAACGTGTAGGTTTCTTTTTTTTGACAAGGTTCACGCTAATTGTGCAATTTATTTCAACAGACCCCACACATTCATTCTCAGAATTTCTCAGTTATGTAATTAACCATAAGTACATAAGCCAATGTATTACATCATACAGGTGAACACAAAGGGGCTTGATTAGAAAAGTCACATACAGGTCCAATTCATGTCCATTCTACTATTTATCAAACTCTCTGATGTTGCAGATGTGCAACCAATTCAGAGGCACATACGACAGATGCAGACTTATGAAGCGCTTCACATTACATTGCATGCACGCAACTTTTACCTATTTACCAATTATCGGACTGCACTGAAGTGGCAAATTCTGCTCTGAATTCACCATTTGATTATACCAAATTATACAGGCGAAATACGGGGTTAATGGCAGGAGTCCAGTGTGGCATGAGGTGACTTTTCACTCCGAAGACAAAAAATATAGAGACCAAATGACAAACATAAGTTACAATTATGGTGATGTAATAATGTACAAAGGGATGTAATATTCACTATTAACATGGTAAAAATGATGTCACTTTATTAGGACTTGTGTAGTTGAATTTCCATCACTGTGAAACTGTTCCACCGACTACGCATGAAATAAAGTTGATGCTGTTCACTTCTTTAGCAAGAGAATCCACCGCTTAGTGAATGAGTTGCAAATTCACATTAAGGAGCGCAGCAAGAGAGAGACACAAATTCACTTCAAATGTCAAATTCACATTAAGGAGCACAGCAAGAGAGAGACACATTCACTTCGACTGTCAAATTTGCATTTTGATGATTCTGCCCCAAATCCTTTCATTAGAAGCTCAAAAACAAGGTAATAATATCTAACAAAAAAAGCCACATATTGGGGAATTATATAAAAGGAAGAAGTCTGCTTGTTTTCTTTTATAAAATTTTAATTAAATAGGTGATCTGAATGATCAAAATTTTTTCCACTTTTCTAACATTTTGCCCTTTTTCATAAATATCCAACAAAAGCAGCTCTCCAAAGGGAGAATGTAATGCTTCCTTTCCCCTTTAACTAGGCGGGTTAAGTATTGGACTGCAGCTATGTATCTAAGGGGGTAATTCACGATAGTGCGAAGTGAGGTGCAGAGTCTTTGCCTCACTTCGCACTGACTGATATGTGCTCGCTGATGTCCTGCACATGGACATCAGTGAGCGCATTAAAGGGATTCCAGTCTCAGCAAGGCAACTCTTTTGGTCTCGCCGAGACTGGAATCCCTTTAAAGCGTTCGCTGATGTCCACATGCAGGACATCAGCGAGCACATATCAGTCACTGCGAAATGAGGCGAAGACTCTGTACCTCACTTCGCACTATCGTGAATTCTCCTTAAATCTTCATTACCCTGCACAATGCACTTCAAAATTAAGTTGCGTTCAAGGAATGATCTAATCTGAGTATTTAGTGTGGTGGTGACTATGGGCCTTATTGACTAAAGGATGAATTTACCTTTCAAATTCTCTTTGCTACTATTCGAGTCGCATCGCCAAAATAGTCCTGAATTCACTTCTCTCTATTTATGAAGCAGTAGATAGATTTTTCGAACAGGCAGACTGTTATGGACTCAGTCGTATTTGTACTGCAGCAAAGTCAGTTGAATAGATGTAGGATGTGAAGTCATGCGGAGTGATGTGAATTCCCCCTGTGAAGTGCAGTGAAGTCATCCTCACCATATCGCACTAACTGTATATAAGTGAATAACATATCTATTTCTGTCACCTTGTCCCCTAATATATTATATTGTATATATCTATATATATATATATATATATATCTATATATATATATATATATAGATATATATATATATATATAGATATATAGATATATAAAAACAATAATTAATAGCCATACAGACTATTTTATAATTTTACATTGATAAAATGATGATCTGGTAACAATATACCTGTGAAATCAGACTATAAATGTTAAAATACCATTGATGCAGGGCAGCTATGATTTTTTGTTATACTTTGCATTTGGATTGTCTTGTATGCATGTGCAGAGAGATTCTTTTAAATCTGCGCAAGCACTTCAATGGGTGTTTCACCAAAATTAGGAAGGGGACGGGTACTTTGTGACGTTCTAGCTCTCTTACAGAGGTCTTGCTTCAGGGAGTTTGGAGGAATGATCCTGGGCACAGGATCATGTAAATGTAGTTGATCGTTCAGCAGTATTGAAAGTCTACTGCTAGTCTTCACAATTACTTAGGGGGTTAATCACTAAGGTGCGAATTCAACTGTCGAATTCACAAACAGCGGATTCCCATAGCAAATCTGCTACAATTTTCCCATTGTAAAGTCGTGACAATTTGCCCATACTAAAGTCGCGACTGCGACAATATTCTCATTGTAAAGACGCGACTGCGACAGTACCAGCCTATTGTGACTGTCTTTATCTGTGAATTCGCACCTATATGCAACAATTTGGACTTTAGTGAATAACCCCCATAATGTTTAGCACTATAGTGCTCCTTTAAACATTTTCCCATGTCTCTATTATGTTTGTATTGTTGAATTGTACATCACTGCATAACTTAGTGGCGCTTTATTAATAAAAATATACCTACATATATACATAGCACTTATACATAGTACACTCCATCGTATACATCAGAATGTAACCAGCCCTGCAATATGTTCAAGGGATTATAGTTAGTTTATGATGAATATATAATAACTCTAAATTGCAGATAGAGCTTTTTAACTCAAAATCCAGATTAAACAATGATCAAATAATATTTTTTCAGTGCATGATAACTTGGTGATCTGTGCTTAAACTTTGAGTTACAGTTGTAACCTGACTTTCTAGTCTATTTTGCTCTAGTCTCTAAAGTACAGACTGAGCCCTTTGCATAAGGTACTTTATTTCTAGCCTATATCTTCCTCAGGCCTTAGTTTTCTTTTACATTGACTAGATCAGTGATGCCCAACCTACAGCCCATGGGCCATATCCAGCCCGTGGTGCGGTGCTATCCGGCCCTTGAAGCTTCTGCCCATAGTGCAGGAAATTGTCAACATTTGGGAGGACCTGGTAAGATTATTATTGAACAGGATGTCAGTTTGCAGTATCTCACAATTGGGTGGAACATTTCCCCGCATTGTTAAGACATTTCCAGGTTCGTTATGTGTTGAAACGCATATGCATTCCATTAGTTGGCGCCGGCTGTTGATTTATATGGCTCCAGGCTGAAAAAGGTTGGGTATCACTAGACTAGATTATCCTTTTAACCATTTTCTTACCTAAAATAAAACTTCCCCAAATTCTACCAAAACATTGAAAGACTAAATTTTAAGCATTATAATGACAGTTTAGTTCACCCACCTAATTGTGGGCACTAGTGAAATACTTTGTCTTGCAGAATCACCTTCATTTCCGAATAAATGCCTCTTTCTTCATAATTCACTGGTGACTGGTGTATCTTACACTTCAAAAACGTATGACCCACTCATAATGTTAGGATATGCTCACCTGTTGAACAGGCCAGTATATCTACATTACATTTAATGTAAATCAATGCGTATTGGTTATAAAAATCCAAATACAGAACACACGCTGGAATAAAGCTTCCGTGGCAACTAAAAGGTTTTAGGAGTTTTCATTTCGAATGAAATGAATGGCCTATGATTAAGCGCCTTCTACGTGAAATGCGTTAGGGGGTGCCTGTTGTTGCTGTTTTTATCATGTTTTTGGACTATTGAATCCTGTTTTAACTGCTTCAATAAAAATATTTGATTTTATCGGGAGTGCTGGAGATTTCTGCTATTTTTGCCTATTGGATCGAGTCTACTCTCCAAGGCACCCCATAGTACTCTACTTATGCATTGACTGTTTGCTGTACTCTGTTTTGGGGATTGAGCAGTCCTATTTATTTTTTCATTTCGAATGACAAGAAAGTAAGCAAGCAGGGCAAGTGAAGCAGTGGAGGAAGAAGCTAACCAAATGCTAGATTTGGCAGTATAAGGAGATAAAATAGTAGAAGGAAGAGAGAAGTGATATTACCATTCTGTAGGTCACTGGAACTAACTGCCTTACCTTGTATACAGAGTACAAACAGGGTTGAGGTTTGCATATTAAATATAATGAAATATGATATTTTAAACCGTGAGAAAGCAGGTGCTGTGTTAAGGTCATATAACCAAAGTACTCGATCCAACAGCAACATAAAATAACCCTCAGAAACACACTCACTACCAAATGTAGCAATGTATATTATATAGAATGTGTATTGCTTTCAGTGTTGGAGGCCTTATCTACAAAAATCCACTAATAAATTATAAAATGTTCAGAGTTGGGTAACTAAAATAGTGCAAGATCTTAAATCATGTAAGGAAGACCTGTCAACTCTCAATGTGTACAGTTTATAATAGAAAGAGAAGATAGAGAAACATTTAAACATATCAAGGGAAAAAAAATATGAAATATATTCATTATACTTCCATTATAGATCAAGTCATCTAATACATTAGTGCTAATTTGGCACAATCCATTACTATTTCTGCAACAGCATGTGGCATTCTTGAATACAGAATTAGCATAGAACATATTCTACATAATCTCTTTCCCACTACAGCAGGGGTACCGCTCGTTACAGTGTGCCGACAAGCGCTGTAGAGAGAAGGCTCTCTCAGCGCTTCTGGGTTGCTAGCCAATCCGGAGCCACTGACATCACTGGGTTCCAGGTTGCTAGCCAATCAGGAGCCGCTGACGTCACCGCAAGTCCAGATTGCTAGCCAATCCGGAGCCACGTGTAATGTCAGCGGCTCCAGATTCAAAAGGGCTGAGGGAGCCGCACGTATATGGCTCCCTCAGCCCAAAAGGTCGCCGACCCCTGCACTACAGAGAGGTATCTATCAGTCCTTGGCCTAATAGATGGATGGTAAAATATGTATAGAAGAACAAACCCATAATATTATGTAGGACTGACTACCTTTTAGAATTCTTACTGGAAATTACCCAATCATAAATTATGTTAATTGGCTAATGTAGGTTACCTCATATTTTCACCTAGAATGCTAAATGACTCCCATGATTCACTAGATTCATAAGGACCTGCTTTAATAGGATGTGTAATACGAATGGAGGATAGAAGGCTTTCAGAAGATATGAGTGATCTTATCTGTCTCTTACAGACAGGATTTAACACTGCCTTCCTATCTCTGGCACTTAGGCAGTGCAGATTCACAATAAAGGTGTACAGTACTTTTTTTAATGCTAATTCTTTAGCAAGCGAGACCTATTCAGTTTCCACAAACAGTGAAGTTCCTTGTCATCGTCTCTACAGTTTCCTTGTTCTTGCAGGTCAGATAAAACCCTTTTTCTGTGGAAAGTGTTTTCTAAATTGTCAGTTCAGGGGGACACATCCAGTTTATATACAGAGAACTCGGAGGAACACGGTGCCGTGGGTTAAACAAAAGGACAGTTAGCAGTATTCAAGTCATTTAGTCAAAAATCATCCTGAAACAAGACTGAATTTCTAAAATTTATATCCCCTCCCACAGTGCTTTTTTTGGAAAAAAATATTTGCCGGTATGAATGTACGGTACGGTCCTGAGAGAGACAGAGAGACCCTCTCTTTCACTAATGGTTCTACCTGTCCGGCTCGGCACTGAAGGACCAGCTGGTGGTCAGCGCTGCTGCGTAACAGAGGGTCCTGTAGAGGCCTCCACACAGATGTGTGCGCTCTGTGTTGTGCGCTACCCCTGGGGCGCTGCCATGCTCCGATGGTGCAGGCCAGGATGGGGAGGCCCCCTGTGTATCAGCTATGACTGGCTGGCCAAAAAAAACCCCACAACGCTACATTTTCCAGTACGCCGTACCGGAGCGTTCCAGTGCAAAAAAAGCACTGCCCTCCCATAAACAATATCCTGCTTAAAAATATACCTAGAATGGCAATCCTCTGGATTTTTCCTACCCACCACCAAATTGGCTGGTCATGTGACAACTATTGATACTATATAATCCTCTGCTAATTGTTGTTCTACATTTAGGACCTTTTGTTTTTATATTTTTTTCCATTAATTTATACCTGTTTTTCACTTACTGTAATAAAATAGTGTGTGCACAATCTAGGTTTTCTTTCTCTTCAACCTAGTAGCTTACAACGGCCCTTTCCTAATCCCACCAGCACAGTATGGCCGGCCCATTTATGTTACCCCCCTTTTATAAACTGTGAGTTTCCCCTTTAGGTATAGTACCTAAAAAAGAACAAGGAAAGTATCACCTGATACATCACTTGTCACACCCCAAGGGAGCTTAAGTTAATGACGGCATAGAAAGAGCCGAAACTAGAGTACATTATGCATCATGCGGACAGTACTCACAGCTAGCAAAAATGGACATAGAGTCGGCATTTAAACTGCTCCCGGTTCAACCGGAATGCTTCCACCTGCTGGGCTGCAGATACGAGGCTAGATGATTGATATGTGTCTCCCTTTGGGATGTTCTATATCCTGCTATTAATTCAAAGCATTTAGTTTGTTCATTGAATGAGTAGTCCAGCTGGAAACTGGCCTTCCTCAAATTATGCATTACTTAGACGACTTCTTATTTGATGGTGCCCAAAACTCTGACAATTGCGAAAATCTCTTATGGTCCTTCAAATAGATAGCCCAGCATTTTAGCATCCCAATAGCATGGCCCCACAACAAGGATAACATTCCTTGGCATAGGGATCAACACCAATGAAATAGTGTTTCGATTACCTACAGAAAAAGTGACAGCACTAACCATTACAAAAGACTGAGCCATAGGTGCCAAAAAATTGATGTTAAAACAGCGTCACAATAACTGCTAGGTCATTTGGTTTTTGCGTCATGAGTTATCCCACTGGGGCGAGTCTTTTGCCGCAGATTATCATTGACCACAAAAGGAATTAAAGCTCCTTATCATTACATAAAATTGTCCAAAGGTATAAAAGCCGGTTTAAGAGTGTGGCAGTCATTCCTGGTTCAGTTTAAAGGGAAATCCTGCTGGCAGGATCAGGAAATATCGAACCAAGATCTATAACCTTTCACAGATGCAGCAGGCAGCATAGGAATGGGAGCATTTTTTCTGAGAGAATGGTTTGCTGAGAGTTGGCCAAAACCATGGGTTCAGGCATAAATCATTTGCAATCTTACCCTACTAGAACTCTTCCCAGTATACACAGCAATAGTCATATGGGGTGATAAGCTACAGAATAAACACATTGTCTTTGGTGCAATAACTTGGAGCCAGTAAGTGTCATTAACAGGCAGACTTCATCTCCCCCCCGTAGTGCAAGTACTGCGCACCTTAGTGCTACAGTGCCTGAACCTGAATCTATCGTTCAAGGCAAAACATGTACCTGGAATAAATAATTGCATAGCTGATGCTTTATACAGGTTTCAATTTCAGGAATTATGGACTTACACTGCTAGCAGACAAAAAGGGCCAATCTGTGCCAGCTTTCTTATGGAACACCATTATGGTCAACTAACGACATTATTGATGAGTTTGCTAGCTCCCAATACCAGGCAGGCATACATCCAGGTTTGGACGGCATGGTATACCATGGCTTTAGCGGGTCCAGGTTTGTCCAGCCACCGCAACAGAGTGGCGGCAATGATGAATTACTTGCAATCATTAATTTCAACAGGAATAACACAACAGTACAAAGTACAACAGTACAAAGAAACCTGTCAGCCTTTGCATTTTTATTTCAGCTATTATCATGGCCAGATGTAACAAAAGAATTTTGCATTAGACGAATAGTTAAAGGCTAGAAGCACCATAAGCAGGGTGGCAATACTAGAAACCCCATTTCATTTCAAGTACTAAACAAGATTTGTAAAATGACAGGCTTTGTGTGCAAAAACAGTTATGAGACTGCACTGTTCAGAGTGGCATTCACAATGACATTTTACGGGGCACTTAGGGTTGGAGAACTGGTATCACCTACTACATATAAGCCAGGTGGTATTGTTTCCGGGTACCACAGCTATGTTTAAAATACTGCACAGCAAAACAGACCAACAGGAGAAAGGAAAATAGTAACTCTAAGAGCCATGGGTGGCACTACATGCCCCATAAAACAGTTGTCTAGTTATTTAGAGCGGAGAGGTACACATCAGGGTCCATTACTCTGTCACAGTGATGGGTAATTTCTATCTATATACCAGTTTAAAATCATATTTAAAAAATGCATAGCAGCCACAGGATTACCTTCAGAAACATTTGGAACACACTCCTTCTGCATAGGGGCAGCACCAGAAGCTAATAGGGCAGGACTATCAGAACCATCAGTTAAAAACATTGGCAGATGGTCTTCCAGCAGAGTAAGAGTTACATACGACAACACTTGCTACTGAACCAACATTAATTAATTTTTTCTAGGATCCACCCCAGTTTACACTTGGATCCTGGGTCATTCATTCGTTTATTGGGCAGCTAAGAGGGCAACAATAAGACCTTATGGACGATCCTTGGGTACACCTGCTGAAATGGTAAAAATCAGGTGGAGAAGTTTATTGTGGAAACAAATTGTGCCAGTAGTATGCCAGATGAGTTATAAGGGGCAAAAAACTGCCATCCTCATCCATACACGCAGGAGGAAACGATTTAAGGAGGAAAAAGAATGCTCAGCTAATACAGCAAATAACACATGATGTAGTTTTATGCCGTAATATGATCCCTGGACTGTTACGATTTGGGTACTGGGATAGATGGTATCCTCCGAAACCCCACCAAGGCAAACAA
>WMED01011019.1:0-15472 GCA_019650415.1 Pipa parva | reverse complement strand
CAATAAATATACCCTTGATTTTATGCTATGAGCGGTTTTCTTTACATGTGATGTCGTTGGACTGTTACCTCCCCAACACTGAGCTATCAGCATCTTCCTAAATGGCTGCAGACTGTACTGGTTGTCTCTCTCCTCCTGTACCTTCTAAGCAGCATTTCCTTGCAGCCCTTGCTGATCGTAGCATCTCTCTCTTCCCCTGCACTTTCTTTTCTCTGGGCAATGAATAGCTCCTGACAGCCTTGGAAGCTTTTCTACCACTGCTAGCTTTCTCTGCTTTTTCAGCATCATCCTTAAAGGTTTCTTAAAAGGACAGTGAAGTTCATAGTTAGTGCCTGCCTTTGGGATTCTTTCAGGAAGGATTAGTGGCTCTCCTTTATCTCTAAGACTAATCATGTGTGTAGCACCATCGAACATTATACTCAAGTGAATTCAGTATAAATTCAAAATGTACAGACAACTTATTTATTGGTCATTTATGCTATGAAAAGTGAGTTTGCAGTAGGCAGTGCCATAAAACATATAGTTGTATAATATGGACCCACAGTACATTTAAAATAGACTTCATGGTGCAAATAGAGTTAATAATGAACAAAATGACATTAGTTAGGCAAATTATGTTAGTAGAGCACCTTTGAGTTCTGTCCTCGGAATAACTAAAAATAGTAAATGAAGGCAATACCTTAGTGTATGCTGATGACACAAGTCAGCACACCTTCTAACTCAAAGAAGCAAGACAGATTTGGGGTAAAAACCAGTAATTGACAGCTTTGTAGCTTAGTTTTCATGAACAGAAATGTTAAGTTATTAAAGTATTACATCTGTTAATATAATACACTGAATCATTGCTTTGATGCATTAAACTGTATAAGATAAATCACTGATGAAGAGAGAATTGGTAGTAGGGATATTGGACGTTGGATTTTAAGACACAATAGGCTAAAATATTGCACCTATTAAGTGAGATGTGGAATAAAAAAAGAAAGAAAAGCTAAATACGCACATGAAATTGCAATAACAAAATGGTTTGTATGAGTTGTATAATGACAGCATTGCTTTGTAAGGTTAGATGGGAGATTAATTAATGGGGTGGGAGGTCTGTGAAACATAAGTTCCCTATGAAGAGAGGATCAGTACAAGAGCAGTTGCTTAATTTACTTAATATATATATATATATATATATATATATATATATATATATATATATATATATATATATATATATACAGTATATATATATATATCCAGTCTTGTTTTTTAACATTTGTCATGGTAATTTGGTCACCAGGGGGCTCTGTTTAACTTGGAGTCTATATATATGAAACCTTCCAAAGTACAGATGATAATAACAGTGAAATAAAACAGAAAAGAAGCATGATAACTCCCACACATGCTCGTAAATCTAAAGACCAGACACTGGAAAGAGAAAATAATGTCATTTTCATGCTGATTATTCCTTAATGGTACTTGTTATCTTTGAAGATAAATTTCTCTTCTATTACTTTGTATTTGTTTTTCTCTTTGCTGATTGCAGACCTGATTTAGCTGTGTTAACATCCACCCAGTGTTCTTATTTTTAATAGAGCTTAAGTTAAAAAACATATTTATGAAGTGTCCCAGAAAACCTTGGCCTTGATAAAAAAAATACATTTTGGTGTTGCTAGTCACTTGATGTACACAGGGCAGGTTTTAGTCAAACTGGGACCCGTGGCAAATCTAGGAAGGCCCCTCCAGTATTGTCCCCACACCTTCAAGGGGGCTCTCAGCAATGCTCTGCACAGCACTTATGCAAAGCAAATCTGTACTCCTCAAACTGAGAGTTAAAAGGGGAACTATAGTCAGATTACATCTTTAAATATGCAGTACTATACCTTAGTGAGAATAGTTTCTCCCCAGTAGTTGTTTCATGTGACGCAGAATGATTGAGTAGGCAGCACTGAGAAACTCCCGCACCAGGAAATGTGTGTGTGATGAGTACTGGCCAGTTTTCCATGAAAAGGTAGCCTCCCCCAGACATTTTTGCCCTACTTACTACTTAGCACATGTGCACAAGTCAGCTTTCCTTCTGTAATCTCCTGCATTCCAACTTAATTTATGCGGCCAAAAGGTCAGCACACTGCTTAACCAATAGCAGTCAGGCAGCTTTTTCTACTCATGTTGCCTTACTTGCAGAACAGAAAGAGGAGGGGGAGGAAAATGTCAGCTCTCAGGAAAACTAATTAAGAGAAATAAACGGCAAGTATTATATCTTCCCTAAAGATTTTTTTAAAACTATTTTTGCCAGCAATTTGTTTAGTATAAAGGTGTTTTATATCTATGTGAGCAAATATATCAGCACAATAGTGCCCCTTTAAGAGCAACAGTGGCAAAAATGGGTTCTCTGTTCAAAATAACTCAGCATTATATATTTTATATTAAAGTAGAATAGAATGTAAGTTAGCTATTCTATTCCTAAGAGTTAGAAAGTAAGTTTTTTTTATTTTCCTTAAGACATTTTAAATATATCTTTTCAAAGCAGAAAACTTTTTCCTACAAAAGCAAATAGATTGCAGCAATAAAGTGCAAAGAAAAACAAAACAAATGATGCTCTTTGTACTACTGCACTTGATAAATATGACCTAAAGTCTTATAAAAGATAATGATTTTCAGTGGCGAACAGATACCAGCTAAATTTTTGTAAAAAAAAAAAGTAGTTTTAAAATTTTAGAATGAATGGACTGTCAAAGAGCAAGAACACATAGCAAACAAAACGCATCAGTCTGCTGAAATTGACCTTTCACCAGCAAAACTGGTGGTTCTTTAGTAATTTGCAGAAGAAAAAAAATGTGAGTGAAAAATTGCAAATAGTAAAAGATGAAAAATTGTGGAAAGGTTGCATTGAAATTAGGATGAACTTTTTAACAAACGGCAGAATTGGTAAAACAAAATGCCTTCCCCCATTACAAATATGCTCCTTGGTGAAAAAGGAAACATACCAATAAATGATGTAGGATATAAAGAGAATCCTGTATTCTTTATGGGAAAGCAAATCATTCTTGGAGGCTTTGTCATGTGACTGTCACATGCTTCCATTATATCATGTCTATTTAATATAATCCCTTTTTTCTATTAAACCGGAAGGTTAATAGAACAAATTACTGGAATATAACGTATTGTTGTACGTTAACACGTATAAGTGTCACACACTTATAATTGATTGCTCCCTGAGGAAGCCACGGGCACACCGCAGTGAAACGCGTAGGAGGAGTGCCTTCACCTTCAAGTTTCATATAGTGACTTTTACTCAACTGTACTTGCTGATTTTAAGGACTTCATTCCCTGCTACAGCACACTGAACTAACAGTGTTATATGTGTTTTAAAGCACTCATTTGTGAGTATATTTCTTTGCTTGTTTATAATAAATTTTGATATACAGTAATACACTATGTTAGTGATTCATTTTTACAAGAAGCTGAACGGTTGAAGGTGGTACACCTGGGTTCCATTTGCTTATGTGTTTGGAAAGATCACTGTGGCAGTTGGATAAAAGCAATACTGCGGAATTCGTTTGATGTTGTTATAAGGCCTGTTTACCTGTTTCCATCTGGTTAAATATATATAGATTGAATTTTATCTGGATTCATGGAGCTTTTCACAAAAAAGTTTTTTTGCACTTAGGGTACTTTTTTATACGTATTTTAAACACACCCTTTCACATACACATATACATGGAGTTTTTTGGGATGTTTGGCAACTTTGTTTTAACAAGATGTATCACATTTAATGCACTTAAGTGCGTCCACTTAATGCACTTCTTCCATAGGTTTTGCTTCTCTCCTAAGAACCGTTAGCTGAAGGTTTGGCTCCACTTTTTTACCTTTTGTATCAGCGAGTGCCCAGCTATACCAATCCCAGCTGCATTTAAATAACACTAATTTAATCCCATTAAACTGATTTAATCCCAAAGTGATAGTGTGGAGAAAAGGAAGCAGTATAAGCAGAAGTGTAGGTAAATAATAAGACAGTATATTGTACTTAATAACCCTGTCTTTTGTGCTGTTTTTAAAAATAGTAACAACTCCCAGTTTCATCTGAAAGGATAGACATTTCTGTAATAATCACAAACAGGTTAAAACACATTGTTTCCAAAACAAGTGGTTGGAATTTGTGTTTAAGAGGAAGCGAGATACGGTGTCCAATCCAGAAACAAGTTTATTTGTTTATACAAATGTATCACCTCCCCCACAGCATCGCCCCCCTCCACCTGCCTCCCCTGTATACACATACTTTTTCAATGGGTTTACTTTTTTGAATGATTTCTGTCACACAGTCATTGAAAAATACAGTATAATAATACTCCTTAAAAGATAAGTCAAAGCATGCATGACTTTGTGTGAAATTAGGTCAATCTTCTTGAGAGGTGATCTAGAAATCAACAGGCTTTTAATAGTCAATATCCAATGCATAGTAAAGTTGTAGGTAAACTGATTTACAGACCCTTTTTGGTGCATGAAATTTTAAACTGCTATTTAAAGGTTTGCTTTGAAATGGTTATCTTATGCTTGCATAATATACTGGTGCTGGAGTTATCATGCATACTTACAAAACAGTGTAAAAGAATAATGTCCCACGGACCATAGCACATTTAAAAGGCTCTATGTGCCAAAGCGGCAATATAAGTCTACTCCATCTTGGTTTTATTTTTTAATGTTACCTAATCTAGATAGCCTCAGGTACCAGGCTACAGCTATGGAGGCTTAGATAGCAGAGATTAATTACAAATTAAGTACTGAGTAAACTATTTTACATATATATTTTAATTATATTTGACTTATACAATATAAGCAATCAGTACAGTAAATAATCGTCCCCTATACAATAACTGTGTATACCAGTGGTTCTCAACCTTTTTTTGCCACGGCCCTTTATCCACGACTGCAACAATGTTAAAGTCGCGACAGTGGCAATATTTCCATAGCAAAGTCATGACTGCGACAATATTCAAATAATCATATGGGAATATTGTCACAGTTGTGACTTTATAATGGGAGAGGGAGATTTGTCACAGTTGCGAATTTGCTATGTGAAATCAGTTTGAAAATTCGACAGTTGAATTCGGACTTTAGAGAATAACTCCACAAATCTGAGAAAATCCTCCCCATTGCAAATTAAAAAATATTGCCTGAATAGAAGAATCTTCTTATCCTTGGGGCCTTATTGACTAAAGTTCAAATTATAGCGTAAAGCTCTGAATTTGCATCTATTTGCCACCTCCCCATATTCACTTATTGAGCAAACTGTGATGTAATGAATATGTGACCAATTCAGTCAACTACAATAGTCGCGATCTTACGGAACACTTCAAATTACTTTGCGTGCATATGCCCAGGTACTTCTACTATTGACTAATTGTCGAAGGAGTGAATACAATTATGTATGTATAGTTTTATTTATAAAGTGCTACAAATTTATGCAGCAATGTACAATTCAGCAATACAAATATAATACAGAAATGGGAAAAGTGCATTACACAATATGAATATAATATCACAAGGATACTTCACTTTAAGTGCCGGGTTGTGGTTGACACAACAGGTTGAAGGTAACTGCCCCATGGAGCTTCCAATCTAAATGAGGGGAGACTTACATACACAGATAGTGTATATAGATAGGTAATAGACTAGATAGACTGAGTATACTGCTCTGAATTCACTCACTTGACTTTGCCACATCAAAGTGTCAAATTGGGGGGTTGATGGCAGGTCTCCGCATTCTACTTCTATCCAATTGACTACACCATGTAATCACCAATGTCCGCTTGTTTGACAAGTTTATTTGCCGCTTAATCAATAATGAGAAGTGAATTTGCAACTATTTTGAAGATGTGCCTCAAATTGTTGCAAGGTGAATTCAACAGGTGAATTCACCCTTTAGTCAATCAGCCCCATGATGTCTGAATTTGACCTCAGTGGTGACTTGTTCTCTAAAAGGAACCTTGGTACCATTAATTCTGAAAAAAATGTTTTTAACATGCCAGAATGTATTCTATTTGCACAGCTGGGTGGATAGAATTCAAAAATTATATTCTGAATTTATAGCATCACAAATGCCATATGTAATCAGATTGCTTATGTTATTTTGGGTAATAACCAACACACGTCCAAATAGCCATTTTATTTTATTCAGTGAGGGCACTTCTTAAATGCCCAGAATTCTTAATGCATGCTGAACAGTATGCCTATTCCTTGCTGCCATTACTCTCACTCTGGAGGAACATCCACCTGTACTATGTTATTTAACATATTAACATATAATAATCTTTAATAGGAAATGGTAGATTATGAACATTTGATTAAGTATCTTTTAAAGTCCTATGCCTAGATAATGCAAAAGATGCTATAGAAAGCAGAAATGTTCTATACAGGATGAATTCATTAATATTCAAGACTATTATTAAGGAAATTATTAATAGCCAAGATTGGTTCATTTTGACGTTAATGACATTACAAAAGATTGTATGTACAGAAACTAGTGCTGTATTACGTTTCTCTAAAGGTCTGCAGTATTGTCTATTAAATTTGTTAACGAACAATCAATTATTTTACATACATGCCAACAGGGACAAACATTATAGAGGTCTAGTAACCTATAGAATCCAATTAGAGGTTGGCTTTCAAAATTCTAGCTTTGTATATTATTGCACAAGTACATGAATTCCCATAATACTGTTTACTCTGACCCACCATGTTGATCAGTGTACTAAGAGCGAACAGAACTATTTTATATATAAAGAATAATCTTATTTATCCCATATTAATAAAGAAAGGACTTCAAAATGAAAACTTCTAAAACCAATTGAAAACATAAACAAACAGTCCACTGTGTACCCATCCCCCCATCTCCTTTTTAGTATCATGACTATCCATAAAGATTGTACTAATTACACACTTGAACAAGCCAGGTTAAAGGTATATCTTAAACAATTACAACCATATCAAAAGTTATGAAACATATGTATAGCAGCTCTCTGATATTTCTTCTTCAATTATAAATGTAGAATTACTTAGTTTTGGTTCTAAACATAAGTTTCAAATCAGTCCCTGAGTATATCGATCTATGTCTGTGTGTAGTGTGCTGTACAGCCTGCGTCAGTGTCTTGTCTTATCTTATCATAGAAAAATAAAGGAATAGAAGTGTGAAACAGGTGAAATGCGAAGGGCCAAGGGCACACAGTGGCCCATTTGTATATGTTTTAGAAGTGTATTAATATGCTATAAATAAAGTCATTCTTTATATAGGAATAGTGAAGCTGGGTGCTATGTATAGAGGTCTGTTATCTCGATGATCTAGATGACCCCCTGTCTAAGCACCCAGCATTATATATGTTCTTTCTGCCCTATATTTGTTTTACACTTTAGAACAACATTGCATAATGCCAAGTAACTTGGTTGCTAAGTGTTTGTGTTAATTATCTACCAAATTATTTACATTCTTGTGAATTTCAAATAAATAATAGTAATCCAGTATTTTTTTTAGCAAACATTGTACTTGTCCTACAATAACTGAGTTGCCAGATATGTTGTTTACATATTTAAAACATGGTACAGCTCTAATAGGACATTCTACAAAACATTTAGCAAGCTTTGCTGACGAAACTGTTGTTGTTATGTTTGCTAATGTCAATAAGCACTTGTGATAGAAGCGGAGCAACATAAGTTACGATGACTTAAATCTAAATGAACATAAATAACTTAGAAAGCATATAAACTCACCATGAATTTATCATACATTCTGTAATTGTTGTAGATCATTTCTTTACATTTGAAAAACACTTAATTTTGTTGAAAGCTTGAGCATGAAGAAGCTGATATAAAAGCACATATTGGGAAAATACATAATTACACACATATGTGCACAGCACCACACTGATAAATACATTTCAATATACATTTAGGGGGGAATTCACCAAAGTGCGAAGTGAGGTGCGGATCCTTCGCCTCACTTCACACTGACTGTTATGCGCTCGTTGATGTCCTGCACGCAGACATCAGCGAACGCTTTAAAGGGATTCCAGTCTCGGCGAGAGCACTTGAGTCGCCTCACCAAGACTGGAATCCCTTTAAAGCATTCGCTGATTTCCGCGTGCAGGACATCAACGAGCGCATAACAGTCAGTGCGAAGTGAGGCGAAGGATCCGCACCTCACTTTGCACTTTTGTAAATTCCCCTCTTAATATGCACTACAAACATGCGTGAAATGAATGCCCTTGTGTACACACCCTTAGCCAAAACTGAACCATCTTCCCCACTGTATCTTTCATTTTGATTTAATCAGAAATGTAGTGCAGCTCAAGGGCATATAAAACATCATAAGACATGGGCTGTTTCTTCTCACCTTAGGTTATCTGAACATTGCTACAGTGCACCCTTATCTAAGACTGAGGAGTAACACCACCAACTGTAGGACTTATTCATATTAAAGTCCTAACAGTCACGTACAGGTCTGAATTCACAACAATTCACCACTCCTCCAACTCTTCTTATTCCTGAAACTGCAATATTGGAAATTCACAACCAATTCCACACATTACATCAGTCACGGACTTATGGAGCTATTTAAATCTCTTTGTGCACACATGCACAGGACTTTCCTATTCACTAACCACTGGAGAGTGTTGAACTGGCAAATTTGAGAAGGTATACTGCTCTGAATTTGCTATTTTGCCAAAGAAAATATAGCGACCAAATAGCAACATGACCTAGAATTATGGTGACGTAAAAATGGGTGTAATATTTACTCAATACAGTTAAAGTGACATTGTAAATATAAAGTCACTTTGCTTGATCAAACTTGAATCACTATTGTTAAACTGACTTTGGAAAGCTACACATGAAACAGCATTTGCACTTTGATGAATAACCCTTCATTCTTCTGACTCCTCATTGAGCTGTCACATTATCCTGGTCCAACTCTGGTGTATCCTACTTTAAAGATATATCATAGATATTTTCCAGACAGTTAATCAAATTTATATTTGCAATTTGTATTCATTAAGATTTATTAAGATTTTTTTGCTTATGTTGAAAACATAATTAAGTAAATTACCCTGGAATTAAAGTGTACCTGTCACCTCAAAACTCTAATACTAATTTATATTCAAATGAAATAAATGTTTTTGTAAATATATATGTATTTTTTAAAATGTACCTTTATACAGCATTTCTCTCTGTTATCTTCCCTGTTTCCCGGCTTTTCTTTCTGGAGTCGGGTCGGGTGGGGCTAAATGATATAAACATTGTAGCTCCTCCAATCAGATCTCTGCTAGATCGTGAATTAATTTAGCATTAATTTTGAGGTAACAGGTGCACTTTAACATTTAAATTTTGGGGCACATTTAATAAAAACTATTTTAGCATATATCAATTTATTTCACCCCCTTTAGCTGTCAGGTTTTTTTTTCTCCTGAACATTTCAATTTCCCTGATTTACAAAGGATTGATAAAAATATTTCTCCATTGAAATAAATCAGTATTGATAAATATTGATCTGTTAACAGGAGCACACTTTTCTCTGAAGGTTCCTTCCATTACAGATCAATATTGATGTCTCTTTTCGATGGGAATATTTTTTGGATTTAGGCTAAATGACAGGACCACCTCCATAGGGTCTAATGGATTTATGCCAACCTGAGGGTAGAGAATTCTTTTGGGTAATAAAAATATTTTTGAAAAGCTTAGTAAATAGGAGAAAACAGTGATATTGTTAAATATAGACTGTTTCTCCTGCATTTACTAGTTAAAAAGCCCGTTCAACTTTAGTAAATGTGCTCCTAGGCTTCAGGGACATGTTTAATTGAACACTTCCCACTATACATTATAATAATAATAATTTTTAAAAAAATTGTGTTTTTGAATTCTTCCACAAATCATGATGTTAAAAAAACTATATTTTTATTTGTATTTATAAAAGTTTATAATTTTTTTGACCCGTTAAAGCTTATTAAATGTAAACAATATTTGCTGATTTATAAATGCGTTTGATGAAAAGGGTTTGCCTGCTTTAGGTTGGAGAAAACCCATTACTTCTTATAGAGTGGGAACAGTCATTTTGCTACAGTCGAATGAGTTTTTACATTGCAAAGACTATCACTATCAATATTAATGAGCAATGGAAGGGGAACCACATAGAAAACATGAGCAATATTTATCTATATTTCCTGATATCAATCTTTAGTGATACTGACATTTTTTTTATAGGTCTTTTAGAAATTAAAAAAGTCCAGAATTAAAAAGTCCAGCAAATATAAAAATTGTAGAATTGAATAGTCCAGCGAATAGAAAAATAGCAGAAACGAAAAGTCCAGCCAATAGAAAAACAGCATTGAAAAGCATTGATAAATGGTGGAGTAAATTAAATAGGTTGAAATGACCCCAAAGATTCCTCTCTAAAAGGAAAAGAACTGTCTGTAAATTTTGCAGTGTTTGACATTACAAACCCAGTTTCCAGGGAGCACTGCCTTCATTCTCCCCCAAATTCAGACAGTCTATACGATGTGCATGTTAGTGAGTTGGGTATTCTATCACCCAGCTCCAAGGCTGTATAAACTGCTACGACCAGCTTTTTCTGCCATCTTTGTCTGCATCCCATACTGCAACACAGGATTTTGTTTTGCAGGAGTGTGAAATATATTTACTTATTGGAAATGAAAGAGGTAAAGTTGCAGAAGTGACCACAATGCTCAGCAGTAGGCATTCCCTATGATAGTAGCCCTATTGTTTTAGCACAACAGGCTAGATGAAGTATTTCTGACACAAAAATCCTTTTTTTTCATTTGTCATGTTCCTGATGTAATAGTAAATACATTTCAAAACATTTCAAAAAGGCACAAAAGAATTAAAAAAAAAAAATTAAAGGACCATTGAGTCCGCAAATTAATGAAAATGCCTATCTTCTGGATCCAAATAATTTCTACATGGCTACTCTTGCAAGGAGGCATAGAAATGTTTAGCCGCATGCTAAAAAAATATGAAAAGGATGTTGCAATTTAAGATAAATTTGTTGTTACTGAAATCAATCTTGTATTAAAATGTGAAAACAGCCATTGTTATGGTTCATGGTCACAAACACTGGTAATGCGTATTCCCCTAAGCAATATTCCACTGTCACCCACCGTGGTTGTGACAGGAAACAATTATTACTATGTGTTTTTTTTCCCTGCTATTTCAATTCATGCATATGAAGTGTGATGCAAAGATTATGTTCCTTGCTATTCAAAGGGAATGCATTCCCCATGGTATCAAATTATTGAAGCAAGAAGCCGAACATAATTGCTCTGAAAAATTATGACATGGTTCTATGGGGTGGAAGAGATGATGGACAGTAGTTCTAAAAACAATTAAATAGAATATGTGTCGGTTAATAAAGTTGGAGAAAAATCTCTGAATACTGAAGTGATTAGTTGGAATAACTGAAAGATGAATATACAAGTGGCAGAAGCCTCTAAGTAAGCTAAACCCTTTATGTATTTAATGACAGTCTCAATCTATTTCAAAAGCAATACATTAAGCAATAATAATTAGATTCTTTCCATTTAAATCAGATGTACTGCATATGTAATGGACCTCAAATTATGTATACTTGTTACATAGCCTAGAGGTATTTCTTGAGGAATAATGTCAGGTGATTTGATCATTTGCAAAACTTGACATTAAAACTTACATGTCAAATTGATGAGATTTAAATGAGTATATCCTTGTCTGTCTGCTTATTCCGTTACATGGGAAACATTGTAAATTGAATGCAAACAGCAATCTTAAAGTCTTATAAAATAATCATTTTTAATGTGGGGGGGGGGTTCCCTACTGAGACTCAATAGGGTATCAAGTGTTGCTATGATTCATTTAAATCTCTGTCTGCATTTTCAATGTATAGTAAAAAGCATGATGGTTTTGCTTTTTTTTCTATTTATACTTAGCTAAAGTAGAAGGCATAAAAACACCTGTCCTGTGCTACATGGTAGTATGGAATCAGATCCAAAATTGTATAGAGAAATGAGGTTGTAGACCATGAAGTTCCTGCCTAAGGAAAGGCTACTAGGCATCAGATAATCCAATAGCCCGATACGGTTTGTAATGATGTCTAGAAAGTACTGTATATCCCAATACATTGATACATTGAGAAACAGATGGGTATAATACTGTACGTGTTGAAATCCAGTGAGAATACTGATGTAAAACTGCATCTGTGCATGCTCAGTTCACAGATATTCAACAGGAACAGGAAGTGAAGAGGATTACTTTGTTGTGCAAAGCAGAAGAAGTTGGCTGTTATATAGAGCAGGAGGCAGAGCTGTAGCCTAAAACCACCATCTGTTAGCATTTACCCCCTCCCTAATTTAAGTTTTTAAAGTAATTACTAATTTAAGTAATTTAAGTTTAATTTACGCACACCACCCTGAAATAGGGGTAGTCCTAAAGGGGACGTTTGGTTCTTTCTTACATTTATTCACATTGATAAAGGCACTATATAGTGCATGTTTACGCTTCTTCCCCAGAGATTGTTTTGTTTGAACTGTGAAGTGATTGGGCGTGGTTTCCATATGAGAAGGAGCAGCACAGAGTTGGAATAAAAGCGATAACTGGAGCAGTGCACCTTTTTGTCTTGGAACTGAGACTTTAATTTATTATTTTTGATTTTTATTTTTTATATTTTTTTCTTTAAATTGTATAATAATTTCACAAGAGTTTTTGTTTCATTATCACTGATACCACACATCTTTTAAGATTTAAGTTTTGTATTTATAGCTTTTATTGTGGGCGCTACTCATGGAGAAACCTCTTGTAGTTTTTATGCTTGTATTTTACTTCACTTGTTCTTTGTTCCACACTTTACCTTTGTCTGTATTTTTACTATATTGTACAGCACTGCGTAATCTTGTGGCACTTTATAAATAAAAATATATATACATACAATATCCATCCTGAATATCAGTCTCTGTAGTATACTCAAAGAGTTTTAAACATGTGGCTCCTAAGGCTGTCAGCTGTGGCCTGCAACCCACTGGAGTTTCAGAGACATCCTTGGGACAGCAGATTGCAGTCTTAGGGAGAAGCATGCCCACCAGTGTTGTAGGGTGAGCTCATGCAGAACCCACAATTGTGTGGTTGCTTCTCCCTCAGGCTGCTTCCTTACCTTGTGTACATGCACAAGTGCTGTGCTGAGGTAAGGAAGCAGTGCTTGGCAGCTGCGCAAGAAAAAATTACCAGGGGGAATGAAGTATATCAAATGTTGCCTGTCAAATTAAATTTTTGTGTGTGGTTCAGTTGCATGGCCAAGTTTGAGACCCCTGGTCTACTCCAACACGTTTCACTCTAATTTAGGACTTCTTCAAGTTGTATCTCATATTGTCCATTATTCAGTTTGCCTTAAATAAATGTTTGGCAGTCATGATTGATGGAAAATATGTCACTTGTGGTGTCACCACTTACAGTTTCAAAGTTTATTTTGTGTAAAACCTTCCGTAAGGAGGAGAAGAATTTACAACTCACAATGAGGCGAGAAGTACATTTTGGTATTTTTGCCTTGGGTGCCTAATTACCTTTAACTGACACTGAAAAGTATTTTCAGTGAAGTATTTAATTATGTGTACAATGCTAATACACTCATTTAAAATTTTAGTTTCTCCTTTTTCAGAAATATCTGTAAATGTTAAGAAAATGGACACATGCAAACAAATCCAAAGCAGAAATGTGAAAATAACATGTCAATCATTCTTATACGCCACTTGTAAAATGTTTTCTTTAATGTCAACTTCCTTATTTTTGAATCCTTGATGGGTGGAAATAGAGGTATCCATTGCTGCAGAAAGTTAACGTCCATGACTGTAAATTTTGCAAGACTGATGTTTTTTGTAAAATAAAACAAAAACAAAAATCACAATAATGAAATTATGCAATGATAATTTGTTTTCATTACTGGCTTTATAAATATTTAATTTCATTTAAAGAAAAGATTAAACTATAATTATGTAAAATCCAATAACATTAAATAACTGAAACATGGTGGTTAGGCTCCTTTCACATTAGCGTTTGATTTGCGAGCCATATCAGGGATAGTTTAACAATTGCAGTGCAGTGCATAGTCAGTCAGACAGAAGACCAGTAGAGAAGGCCAGAAGACCACTTTCCTATATTTGTGTTATCAGCAAACTCTGCGATGTGGCAAAATCAACACCAGTTCGGACTGTGTTGTGACAGATTTAGGGAGCAGTTCGCACCACTACCTGTTTATGTGCGAGGCAATTCGCCTAGTCATCAAGAATCAGAGTCTGTCACATTTGCCAGTTTTATTTCACCAGATTGAAGTGGTGAATAAAGGAGCTAATGGCAGGGCTCCTACTGTCTGACTGACTATGCCACACTATGCAAGAGACAGCTACTGACGCATTCACGTCTTTCCTATGGGAATCCTTTGTTTAGTGAAATAGGAGTAGAGAATTTTCTAAGTCAAATTTTCACTGTGATGAATAAGCCCCTTAATGAATGTGGCAATATGGAGGCTTCCAGCAGAGTTCATATTTTTATTCTGGCAACAATTCTTTCAAAAAGAGTAGAAAATGTGGTCACCAAGAGCCAACATGAGCTAGGAATTGTCTGATAATTTTAAATGAATGTCAAATGAATGTAAAACAATTGTCACAGTTTGTCACTACTCGATGGAAATAACACCGGTAACCAAAACACAACAAAATGGGGACATTTCATTATTAATATATTCATATTGCCAGGATGTGTAAATGAATATACCAAGAGATAGTTATAGTGATATTGTCTTCTTTAAACAGGTCACTTTGATACAATACATTTGCTACAATACACCACTGCTACTTTAGCCTGACTATGCTCAGAAAGTAATACATGACCATTTTCCATAACACACTGTTGTTTTCCTCAATTGACTGTTACTATATGGGCAAATAGTCACACAACGTGTAGTATTCACTCTTTGATAAATAGGCTGAGTGTGTCCTACCGAGTGATGACATGATGTTGCAACTTTGTTTAATTTCCACTAGCTCAACACAAGCATCCCCATTCATTTTTATGGGCAATCCGAATGAGGATTGCTACTGCATTTTTAATGTAAGTTAGTCAGATGCAAGTTAGACTTCTTCACTTTATTCTCCTGAAATTAGCTTTGAATTAAAGGAGAACTAAATCTCCTTTCTACTAGAGATGATTTTAAGGGGGAGGGAATACATAATGACAGGAGTTTTAAGCTCCAACACTGCCTCCTGCTCTCAATGCGAAGCTAATCTCTTCTACTCCAGGCACTGTTGCGATTCTCTTCATTTTCTGTTCTTGGTTCTGACTTTCCACAAGGTGAGCATGAGCAGAAACAGTTTTACATCAGAATTCTGCTTCTACACTTCTGGTCAACTCAATAAAATGAGTGAAGTGAAATTGCACAATTTGCTGCACATTTTCCAAGCACGTG
>WMED01011018.1:0-15472 GCA_019650415.1 Pipa parva | reverse complement strand
CCATTGTAAGTGCTGGAATGCCCAAAAGACCTGGAACTTAGGTAAGTACCGTTACACCAGGAAAGGATGGGGAGTCTGGGGACCTCTGGAATAAAACATGCAAAACAAATGAATCGAGGATGCTCACTGTGTAGACACAAAAGGGAACCCCCTTTTTATTGTGGAATAAAATAACACAAGGTTTTGGGGGCAACCGCCTCCCTTCATCAGGTTTCAGGTTTGCTGGAGCCCTTCCCAGCTAGCTCCTGGATAAAGCGAAGGTGAATGTGACAGGATTGTTTAACTTGACCTCTGGAATAAGACATCTAAGTATCTGGGGGTGAATACCCAGGTTACTTAGCATTGAAAAAGGGACTTGAATTTCAAATTGGCAGATTGATACTTTCCAAGTCACAACCATTTTATAATCACTGATATATTTTAACTTTGGAATCATTTGTTATTTTTTTATCAAATAGTATTGGGTTTGTGATCACCATCTTAAGTGCAAAGTATACATGTTCAATAGATAGGATTTCTTTAAAATGCATTGAATATTCAAGCATAATGATTATTTATTCATTTTAAGGATGTCCAACATCTCTTAACAAAACATAATGAATGATAGACAGTCAGGTGAAGGTTTATATTTGTTTAGCTTACAATGATGAATTGTGATAGTACCATGCCATGCTTACTCAGATATTCCAGTGACTACCTGGAGATTTACCAATCAGGGGTATGTTCTTATAGTTGACTATAGTTGGTAAGGTCCATTCTCATTGCAGTCAGAATGGACCTTACTGGGGTTTGGTGGATCTGGAAGTTGCTATCAATATTTTCATACAAGCAGTCCTCCAAAAGATGCCCTTGCCCCCATGAATTACAAAGCTTGAGCTAATTGGATAGTGTTGAGTGGACTGAGTTTACTGTATATTTTTGGATAATATTTTATTTAGAAATATCAGAAAAGTCATAAGTGATAATTCAACATTGATTTACCTAAAATTACTTTCCCTATATTAGCAACGATCAAGCATAGATTCAAAAATGAATGAAATAATCTAAATTTGTTTTGGACTACACTCTTTTATTCCTTTGTGGTTTTCCTTTTCCTTGAATGGTGTATTTTTATTATCGATGCAATAAAATCAATGCAGAAATTTTCGTTATTTGCTCTGTGCTGTTTGGTAGCCAACTGGCATGAGCAGACATTTTTGTTCAGACAGGACATACTTCCATAATTGCTTTTCACATTTCAGATACAGTTACATGACTTACTGCTGTGTTAGCTAGTTTCAGGAAAATGCTATGCATCATTTATAAAACAATTTCATCTGCATTATACAAAAAAAAATAGTGATGAGTGCATGTTCCTTCAAAAGAAAAGGGAAAATAAAAAACATAGTTTTGCGTATCATTAAAATTACAGCCTCATCCCCTGTCTTTACCATGCTCAGATGATTACAATATTGAATTGTGTATGAGAGAAATGCTTTAAAACATGTAAGAAGTAGATAGCGGTAAAATTCATGAAATGTAAGTTTGTCTGTATCGTTCCAGCATTTTTATATAAATTCTTTATCCATTAATAGGAATAAAAGAACTATAGAAATGTCAGATACCTCTGAAAGAAATGTAACGTATTAATAGCAGAGAATCAATGTATGTCCTAGTTAAAAACAAATGTATTTTTCCTTTAATGCTCATTAATTATATACAGTGATTACTATTTACTATTTCAAATATTAATCAGTGAAAATGTTCATATTTATGTCACTTTGCGAAAATTGTTCGGTGGGGAACCAAGAAGGGTTTCTGTCAGGTAGTTAATCTTATCTTAGACACTAGATATCACTATATTAGATATGGATGTCCACCAGACTCTCTGGTCATTACCCCTTCACTAACTAGTTAAAGTAGCCAAAAACACCATTTGTTTTTATACCACTTAGACAATAAAATCTATAAAGGTCATTATTACACACTAAAAATTGTTACAACTCCATATCTGTAAAAGAAATGCTATAGGCATTAGTGAGACAGTTGGTAATGCAACTTTTCACAGCACGCATTCACAGTATTTATATTGGTCAGTAAACTTTTCCTGTAATATATAAAACTTAAAATGATAATTTCTTGCTTACAATGCTGAAGCAACCAGCAGTGTATTGCTCTGCAAAGCTGCCTTTCCTTTTAGTTTAAAATAAATAACTAGAGCTTGGTAAAGTCTTTATTTTGATATAAGAAGGGAGTCTTGAAGATATTAGCCGTGTCCAGAATGCCACATAAAATATTCATTGCAAAATCATACATCACCCATTTACACTCATTTTAGAAAGATTTCCTTCAATATTTGCCTCTGGCAAAACTCCATAGTAAATAGGAGACTAAAATTCCTTTAAATCTAGTAAACATTTATGAGTTTTTTAAACATACTTTATCCTTGTGGTCATCTTTTTTCCTTAATACCAGTCATAAAGGCACTGATCCTCAATATTTGCTGCATTATAAATATGTGCTATATACAATTTATCCTACTTAAATTGCAGTCTCTCTTATATGTCATGTCTCTGGCTTTAGAATATTAGTGTAAGGCCTGCCATTCAGTCAAGGGTTTTAAAATGAAAGTTATTTGAATCTATATCTGATTTTTTCTTACCCTTGGCAAATCATTTCTGAATAACACAGTATACGGATTTTATAACAACTATACCTTAACCATTTTCTCACACTAAACAACTGCAATAAACATTACTGAAATATTTAAAATGAAATGGGGAAAAATAAACAATGGTTTATTACATATGAAAATGTCACAATAACCCTTTTTTTATCTTTGCTTAACTCAAATTGTTCCAAGATGTGCTTTTATGCATTGTATCATATTAGTTGCCATTCAACATTGCACTTAAATTTGTTTACAATAAAAATTGGTTGCAATAAATAATAGCTGTCATATATACCATATTCTTATTGAAATGTATAGCCTTCCTCAATGAGAGATATAATAATCACCATAAGTAACAAAAATCCAGCAGACGTTATCTTTTCAAACATTTGTTGTGGTGCAAACTGAGGATTGGTACATAATGTTTTACCAATTTAGAACTAAGTGTAGTGGCTGTTTAAAAGATCTGTCCTCATCAGTTAAAATTTAGGCTGTAATCTATTTGTGAAATAAATTCCTTTTTGATATGCTTGAAATTTATGCATTGGTACTTAGGAAAAAAGTAATTTCACCAATGAAAGATCTTCTTGCACATGGGGGCATATTTTGACTGCACAACTAGATTCTGCAAGATAAAAGTCTCTCTCATAGTCTTTCAGACTTAAGTTTTTATAGTCATTAATAGATACATTATTGATTTGTGATTAGGTTTTGTGAATTTGCTTGTTTAAAAAGATGTCTGCAATTGAAATTAATTAATATATGATAAATGTGTATACATGTAACCTTTCTACATAATAATGTTATATCTGAAAATATTTGATTTTATCAAAATGTAAATTTATAAGGGCCACTTTAATTCTTAAAAAAAATAAAAATAAGCTAAAACTGGAGGAAGGAATAGAGGGAGGTTGGTAGTTTAATATAATCATTCAACTTGTGTACAGTCTTTTTTGTCTAATGAAATTGTCTTTTTTAATTTAATGAGATTTTTTTTTAAGGGTCTAGTCTGCTATTTTTAATGGAAAGACTTTTAATATGTCTTTCCATTCCCTCTGCCTTGGTTTGGACCTGGGATCTTCTGCTCTTGATGTGATGGATCTAAGTATTGTGCTCTGGAGGCAGTCGGAAACTGGATTCCAGTTTAGTGTGATTTCTTTCTTTCCAGTTAATGATACATTAATCACCTTTATTTAGTGAGATTTTTTTAAAAAAGGATCTAGTCTGCTATTTTTCTTTTAATATGTCTTTCCATTCCCTCTGTCTTGGCTTGGACATGGTATCTTCTACTCTTGATGTGGTGGATTTTAGTATTGTGCTCTGGAGGCAGTGGGAATCTGGACCCCAGTTTAGTGTGATTTCTTTCCAGCTAATGATACATTAATCACCTATACAGCTGTTAGTGCTTGTCTATGTATTTTAGGGCTTCTCAGTAAGTGTCTATTTGATAAATAAAAAATGAAAATAATTATCAATTATAGTTTGATTTCCCACCCCAAAGGAAAACTAGAGGACAGAATTTGCTAGAAATACAAAATTTATTTAAGGCAAAAGGACTGTTATTATGAAAACCTTATATGTAACAAATCTTGAATTAAAAATAATATCACAGCAAACAATAATGACAGTACTTTTCTTGTTTTGCTGAAGAACCCCGTGGCCAGTATGTTCATATGGCACATTGATATATCAAGAATACACACTGGTAGGCCCATAGATCTTAAATCCTTGGGATCCATGGATCACCATCCACATCAAGGCGGCCCTTAAAAATGTGGCATATGGATTCTCTCAACCTCACTCTGGATTTACAACTCTTATAAAGACCTCTCAATTACGTCACATCAAGCAATTGTCCAGATTTCAAAATATGATGTAGCAAGGAACACGTGTAAAGCCAAGTGCCCAATCCATATTAAGACTAAAAAATGTACTATATGATAGAGATGCATTTTTGTCATTTTTAAGAGTTTTAGAAAAACTATCAGAATTTGCCATGGTTCAAGATAAATGCAAATGAATCATTGATTTGAAGAATTAAAGGAGAACTACAGTCAGATTACATCTTTACATATGCAGTATTATAACTTAGTGAGAAGCGTTTCACCCCAGTAGTTGTTTCATGAGACGCAGAATGATTGAGTAGTCAGCATTGATAAACTCCCACACCAGGAAATGTGTGTGTGACATGTAATGGCCAGTTTTCCTTGAAAAGGTACCCTCCCCTGGATATTTTTGCCCTACTTACTACTTAGCACATGTGCTCAAGTCAGCTTTCCCTCTGTATACCCCTGCAATCCAAGCTTAATTTATGAAGCCAAAAGGTCAGCACACTGCTTAACCAATAGCAGTCAGGCAGTTTTTTCCTTCTCATGTTGCCGGACTTGCAGAACAGAAAGAGGAGGGAGAGCGGGAGGAGGAAAATGTCAGCTTTCAGGAAAACTAATTAAGGGAAATAAACTGCAAGTATTATTTATTTCCTAGATATTTTTTTAACTATTTGTATCAGCTATTGGCTTAGTATAAAAGAGTTTTATATATATGTGTGAAATTATATCAGCACTATAGTGCCCCTTTAAGGATAAAGTAAAATTACATTAATGTTGCAGTTATCCATAGATTAGTACAATGTTTCTTAATATCAGTGTTAAGACCTAAATGAAAGTTGAAACCTTGAGTCACATGGGTTTTCAAGCACCAGCTGCAAAAAATAAACAAAAATGTCTACTATTTTATCCACGGCTTCAATAGCCATGTCCATGGCTCCAGGCCACAGATATTTTTCTGTGTGCTTGTTCACATAATATGCTGACATCATGCATCAGCCACTAGGTCTTATTAGAGCAACAAGAGCAAAATCTGCCCAAGAACGGGTCCCAAGCAAGGTAGGTTGGCTGGTAAGGATTTTATTTATAAAACTGCTTTTTTCCCTTCTCTTCTTTAATGTTGTTTTCATTTTTTATTTGATTGGCTGTGAGGAATCGTCTGAAGAATGGACTTTAAATAGGTAGGTTGTGGCCAATCTACAATGGCTTTGACATTTGCGGGATCCATCTCCAATCCACTGGGAGAAATGCTATAACCCAGAAAAGGAATCTTGGACACATGGAACTGACATTTTTTTATTTTTGTGTACAGAGAATTTTCTCTAAGCCAACATGGGTAATATGTTCAGCAGGAAATTTGGAGAAGATAAGAATGTCGTCCAGATATATAACTGCGGAACAACCCAAGAGATTGCAAAAGATGTATTCATGAATTCTTGGAACACCGTGGGAGCATTGCAGAGGCCAAATGGCATGACAAGGTATTCGTAATGTCCTTCATGGGTGTTGAAGGCAGTCTTCCACTCATCTCCCTGACGAATATAGATCAGGTTATATGCCACTCGAAGATCCAGTTTGGAGAAAATGGAGGCCTCTTTCAAAAAATCAAAGAGTTTGGATATTAGAGGTAGAGGATAAGTATTCTTTAAAGTGATTTTATTAAGTCCTCTGTAGTCAATACAAGATCTGAGCCCACCATCCTTCTTCTCTACAAAGAAGAAACAAGCTCCAGCAGGGGAAGTGGAAGGATGGATAAACCCCTTTGGAGGTTCTCTTGGATAAAGGAGCACATGGCTGCAATCTCTGGAATGGACAGTGGATAGACCCTCCCACAGGGCAGGAACATACCTGGCAATAATTCTTCTGGACAATCATAATGCATATGAGGAGGCAGAGTATCCGCTGCTTTCTTACAAAAGACATCTTGGAAAGTGATATTCCTTAGGGAGAGAGGCCAAAGCTTCTAAAGACAGATTCATTTTGGCAACAGGTAAAACCTGAGTTTTAATACCACAGGAAGACTGGCAACAAAGAGACCAACTCTTAAATGAATTGTTAAGCCAATCAATATGGGGATTATGCAATCTCAACCAGGGTAAACCCAAAGTTATGGGTACTGAAGGAGAATCTATCAGAAGGAAAGAAATGTCTTCCTGGTGGTCCTCCCTAACTACCATCTTAATTAGTTTGGAAGATTTAGTCACCAGACCACTTGAAAGGGGCTTATCATCCAGGTCAAACATATAGAGGGGACTGGACAGAGTTATGGTAGGAATTTTATTCTCCGAAGTAAACATGACGTCCATGAAATTACCTGCTGTCCCAGAGTCTATAAATGCCCAGGTCTGAATTGCACTTGGAGTACTGGGAAAATTTACTGTTAACATCAGGTGATGGGAATTCTGTGAGGATTCACAAAAAGGGTGGCCTAGGTGAGTCCCTTCTTTTACCTCTGGAACTTGAAGTTTTTTCGCTTTCACAGGGCAATTACAAACAAAATGGCCAAGTCCTCCACAATAGAAACATGACCCGGAGGAGCGACAGCAAATACGTTCAACATCAGATAGATGAGAGGCACCAATCTGCAAGGATTCTGTAACTGGAATGGAAGAAAAGACAGGAGCATGAGACTGAGAAAGGGAAACCCTCTTCCTCTCGGCTTGTCAGTTAATTTCTCCAGATGGGTAGGAAGTTTGCGAGCTACTAAATTGTCTTTTAGCTGGTCAGGGAGGCTCTGCCAGTATGCTGCCACTAGGGGTTCATTGTTCAAAATGGTTTCAGCAGCGAGAATACGGAACTCAACAGCATAAAGTGCAGCAGTCCTCTGTGCCTGTTTTATCTGCATCAAATGAGAAGAGTCCACAGTTGTCCATGATGTTCCCACAATGAGGAGGCCCAATCCAAAGATTTAACTGACAATAAGGAAATGACGTAACCGACCTTGGCATGCTCTGAGACAAATTGAGATGCCTGAAGTTCAAATTGGATAAGGCATTGGTTCAGAAATCCTCTGCAAGAGTCGGAATCACCAGAGAATCTGGGAGATGATGAAATACGAAGATGACCACCAGCCGGTTGAGATGAGGATGAAGGCTCATTGGAAAGGTCAGCCGAAGAACAGAGGGAGTGCACATGAGTGGAGATGGACATGGGCACTTTGCCCATGCAAATCTGTTGTGCTACATAAGACTCCACTCATCTAGTTAGATCAAACAGTGACACCTCAGAAGTAGCGCTGGCTGCTGTCTCAGGAGACTCCATGGCCTGGTTAAACTGTGAGAAATCATCCAAAGAGGGAGGAGATGAGCAGCTCAGGTACCACAGTGGTCTTGGCACCAGCTATTCCCTGGGTGTGGAATCTAAGGAGCTCCCCCCGGTCTTCACCCCTGGTCTTCACCTTTGACCCCCGTAAGGAGTTAAGGGCTTTGCTTCCAGGGACTCCCAGGTTGCAGTCCCAAGGAATAGCTGACCAATGGGGGATAGACAGGCAGACAGAGAACTGATGAGCTGATAACAGGAGCAGGTACAAAGGGCTTGGCAGACAGGGAACAGACAAACTGACAACTAGTGCAGGGACAGATAACTTGGCAGACAGACAGGCTTACAAGGAACAGATAAGCTAAATCTTTCTTTGAACACTGATTTACATGAGAACCCAAGAACAGCGACTGAGTTCAATAACTGGGCGCAGATACTGAGAGGAAGCACCTTTATACAGGCAAAAAGCCAAGCACGTGAACGCGATGTGACCACGTCATAAGCGCGCTTCGGCGTCACGTGCATGCGACTGAGATAAGGCCATGCAACAGAAGCAGGGGGAGAGCCGTGATGCGAACACTGCACCGAGGGAGCCAGGACAGATGTTAGTTTTCTAACATTGTCACACTTTACTTTATCTGGGCAAAAATATTGGCAACACACTTCAGTTTTTCTGGGAAAAAAAATAAGGGCACACTAGACTATATATGGTCAGATGTTATAGTGGTACAATGCATTAGTCAGCGCAAAAGTATTGGGATCACACACTGGTCTGTATCTGGCCAAATATATTGGTGGCACCATGCATTTATCTGGGAAAAGGGATACCAAAACATTGCATAATATATGGCTAAAATAGTATTTGGTACACTGCACTTTATCTGTCTGACTGTAAAATGTGACCAAATATTGCTGTGGGTGGGATGTGACTTTGTAAAGTGGCAGGAGATCTGAAAACTCTTCATGGCTAAAATTTTCTGCTTGTTTCACATGGGGTGAAATGTATTAAAGTCGGAAAGACTGCTCTGGGTCTTTCTGACTTTACCGAGAGAAATCTTGTTTTGTTCTCGTGAGATTTCGGGATTGAGTTTTCAATCCCAATTTTTCAATATTTTCGATGGAACAGTAGCCTTGCTACTGATGTAAAGTATTCCTACTTTTCCATGGAAAAAAATTTGAAAACTCGAGATTGAAAAACTCAATCTCAAGATCTTGAAAGAAATCTCAGGAGAACAAAATGAGATTTCTCTCAGTAAAGTCGGAAAGACCGCTGGTCTTTCTGACCTTAATACATTTCACCCATGGTCTCATATCTCCAAGCATTACCTAACAAAAATGTTCAGTTCCCCCAGGAAAGATACATGTTTTCATTTTGTGATTCCCACAGTCACAAGAGTATTTTTAAAAGGCCTAAATTGTAATATTAAGTTTACTTACAGAAGAATTTAACTGAAACAGGTGTAATGCTATTAATGTTAAATTGTCCTTGCAAAATACCACTAATTCACAAAAGATTTTCACGTTGTTTCAAAATAGGAGGTCTTAAAATGTCAGTTGTTAATGTATTTCTCTTTTTTTATGCCAGTTTAGAGTAGGTGTAAGAATGTGTGCAATACCTGCTAGTGGTTGTAGCAAAAAACATTTTTCTGTAAGAGGAAAATGTTGTTTGTTAATTGCTTTCTGAATTTGGTGTAAGAAAATTGCAATGTCATATTTGTGAATCTCACCTTCTGAGTGTTTTAACTCTGACGGGGAAATTTATAAAGGTCATTTCAATCCTTTCAATATACTTTGCCACAATTCACCATTTATCACCATTACTTCTTTGTTCACTGCAATATTCACTTTGATCAATTTATATAGAAGCAAATATAACTTACTATTGTTGAAAAAGATTTATATTAATAAATATTGATAATTAAAAACTGCTTTTAATGAGAGTCTGGTTCCATTTTTTGATCAATATTGATATCGCCGATCTTTTTGATAGGGAAACTAATCACACTTGGGGCTAAATTGCAGATCCATCTCCACTGGGAATAATGGGTTTTTTTCACCAAAACTAGGTGAACACTTTGGGGTTATTCACTAAACTCAGAATAGTTGTGTATAAATGTGAATGCGCCAGATAAAGACAGTCATAATAGGCTGCAATTGTCACAGTCACATCTTTATAATGAGAATATTGTCACAGTCGGCGACGACTTTATTATGAGAAAATTTTCGCAATCTTAAAATGTTAAAATGTTGTCACGACTTTACAATGGGGAAATTGTAGCGGATTTGCTATGGGAATCTGCTGTTTGCGAATTCGACAGTCGAATTCACACCTTAGTGAATAACCCCCAATTTTTTGGTGAACAAAATGATTTTGTTGGGCTTACTAATTATTGATATCTACATTAAACTAGTCAAATTTTTATTGGGTATAAATATCTCCCACGGTGTACTAGACATTAAGCTCTATAATATATAAGCTTGGTGCATTCTGGGTGGATGCTTGGTGTGCCCTATTCACTACCCATGTAATTGTTGCATACATGGATATGCTGAGCTGGTTTTATATTTGGGGAAACCTAATATCCTGTTAGGATGTGCATAGATTAATAAATAAGAAATGTGGTATTTTTGCAAACTTGACTTATTGCTTGCTGAATATGACAATTTACAATAGCTGTTTTTCAAAGATAAACTTTGTTTTACTCTGTTCAACTGCAGGTAACATATTTTAACTCCAAATCTAAAGTTCTTTTATTATTATTATTATTTTTCACTTTTTTCTCCAGTGCCCTGAAGTGTTTATTTGTAACTCTGTCTTTTTTATTTATTTTTTTTGGAAAACACTTAATATTATTGTCAGTTCTTGACCTTTGCGTCTTTCACCTCCTTTGCTCATCTTGCTTATGTTGTGTTAAACAAGAAAAAGTGTTGTGAACCATAATTGTGGGCAGCTTCACAGCAGGTTTTAGGGGCTTTTTTAGCAATGGTGTCCAAGTTGTCTCCATCTGCTACTGTCTTGTGTGCTTCCCACAGGGGGATCTGGCTAATTTTGCAGTCAATTAGCAGAAGGGCTTCTTTTGTTCTCAAAGTGCAACAGTCCCCATCCCCCCTGGGCTCCTCTTACACCCTGGATACAGCAGTCAGATGTTACAAGTATTGCAAAAGCATATCATGTTGTTTTCTTCTACTGACCTTTGTGACATTGTTGGGCAAACGCTGTCTCATGCAATCATAGACGTCCTGCGTTAAAAGAATAATGAACCTATTCAAACAACTCTTAATAAGCAACACAAATAAACCAACTTGACCAGTTATCCTTGCTCTTTCATTTCAAGATGATCTAATTAAAAGCAACAAATAAAGAAGAAAAAAAAAAAAGAATTACTAATACATCAAAATATCCTTAAAATAATTGTTTGAAAATATATAATTTGTTGTGAATCTTAAGATATAAATGTTTTAATTGTGCAGAGCGAAGAGGGTTTTAATCACCTAAATACACATATGGGGAATATTTAGGAAATTAGCAGTAAACAGTGCTAAAATATCAGCATTGCAGATATCAGTATTTATAAGGACATGTTCACGCTGGCGTGTGGTTCACTTTAATTTCAATAAAAGCACTTAGCAAAAAATGCCATGGCATTCACACTGGCGTATTTTCAAGATGCATTTTACATAGAAATAATAGCACTTGCGCATCGCTTTTCCCTCATGTGTAACCGCTATTGTTCAATTCCTATCGCTATTAATCCTGTCATATTGTTTGCGTTGCGTTCCATACACTTGAAAAAAAACATCCCATTGCATGTACCTCTATATGAAACGTTTGCGTGACATTGTACATGCAATAGTCATTACTTTCAGTGGTTTTTCTTCATGGTTTATTCTTTCTATTTTTTTGCGTCACACTTTAAAAAAAAAAAATGATGCATACAATACGCCAGAACCTGGTCTAAAGCTCCTTACAACCTTTTCTTATCGCAGAAAAGTGTCCGCCTGCTTCAGTGTCGGACTGGCCTGCCTCTACACCCTACATTAAGCCCCAAGTGGACCCACTCATTCAAGTCTGATACTGGCCTGGTTCAGGGTGGAGAAAACCAATTTTTTCCTATGGAGATGGTCCTGCAACTTTTTCTAAGTCAGGGCAGTTTCGCCATCAATAAAGATCAGTGATTTCAAATGAAAACGGAACAGGACTCCATCACAAACAGTACAAAGTGCAGTGGTTTTAACACATTGATATTTATAGATATCGATAATCTTCAATATGGATCAAACATGTTGAAATTACCTTTATAAGTATCCCCTGTGTTGTCCATCAAATAATACACTTATACACTAATCCTAACATCTAGTATAATTCACTGTATTATTTGCATATTTGAATGGACAGTGATATAAGCTACACAAAGTAATGTGTAATGGATCCATGGGAAGCGCTTTACTTTGTTATAATATAGGTGCTCATTGATCAGATCTGGATTTTTTTCACTTTACATTTTTCCTTGATTGAAACGCACCTTTCTTTAAATATACAGTATTTCTTCTCTGTATGTGAATACAATTTTTTATCCACATCTATATTTTATTTTTATTAATGAGGCATTCGGAAGTTTTTCGTCACTTTGGAGGAACATTTTATGCCCTCACTGCATCTGAAATGTAAAAAAAAAAAAAAAAAGGTAGATGACATTTGAAAAATTAGATTTCTAAAATGTAAAAACCATTTTAGCTAATCCGTGTATCTCTCCAAATAATAAAAGCTTACTGTTAACAACTATTAATAGTCCCCTAATTGTCATTTTTATCTGCCTCTGTTTACAGTCTGCATCGAAAAGATATCATTAACTCTCTCTCTCGCTCCATCCCAATGCCAACCAGATTTCGATTTCTTTAACCTTTCATCTGCTTCCTTTCCTAGGTAAAGTCCTCTATTGTTAATAATTATGCTTTCTCCAATTGTTAAGCAATAAAATATTCACAGGATCTGATCTGGGGTTAACAGATTTTTGAAAATTTTATTGTGTGACAGCCTGTCCTGCATAATATCCTCAGCTGTCTCATGTTCTAGGGCAGAAATGATCTTATGTGTCACTCTAATAGTCTAGAATTACACTTGTATCACTGTCACCAGCATATGGGCCTGTGTATACCCCTAGGCCCAGCTCCCTCTCTTTCACGGCATTTAAAATGATAACATTTGGTAAAGCCAGCTTTGACAGAAAGTGAACTCTCCTTTTCGCATTTGTGACAAAGTGGGCCACAAGAGGCCTGACACAGAGCAGCCAATCATCATACTCTTTACTGGATAATGATAGCGGGTTTCACTGCTCTTAATAACTGCTTTGGTGCAATGGGAGGCTTGAGTGCAAGCCTTCACTTAATTATACAGTCTTCATCTTAAGTGCTCAAATCATAAGAGGGATTCTGCTGTGAAGACGTGATCATAGTTCCTCTCTTTTTCTTGCATTCTGACAAAACATATTGATTTTGTATGCAGTCAATTGGGGGCAGTCAGTACCTAAAGGAAAATAATGCACATAGTATTTCAAGCAACCTTAAGTGAAAAAGAAGCAGGATCAATAGATACTTTAAACTATAGCAAATGAAATAGCTCCAAGCCAGCATTCAGTTTTTTTTATTGCTAAAGGCAAAATAGGCAGTATCAGTGTAATAAAAATATGAACAAATGTAAAGCTCCAAGTATATTATTTTTTTTTCATAAAAGATATGCTGTTTGCCTAAATATAGAATTTGGGGCAATTATGGCCAGCATCCCTGGAAAAGTCCTTCTAAACCATTCATGTTTAAAAATATTGACAGCTGATACTAAATTGTTGGAATGACTGCTGACATTATTAATAGTTGACACCTCAATGACTAGGCACTGATGTTGGTTAATGTGAGTATTGATCATTTGTGCAACATTTGCTTACTATGTCTTGTATCATTTATAAGTGTCATTGCTTATATCTTGGGCTAGACATTTCCTATACCTGTATATGCCTAACTGCATTCCTTTGCCGCTGGGGTGATATTGCCTTATTGTTTTGGACCTGACTGACTGACCACTTTTCTGGAAATTTTGTTTTTCAATTGCCTGGGTCTGCATATGGTCAATATATAATATGTTTATTATGTCCACACAACATCTTTGTAGCTGAATCTACATACCAACATGGACAAGAAGCACATTTCTGGTATGAGTGTTGCAGCAATTTTATTGGGAAACATTACCTGCTAACATCTAACAGCACTCCTGTCTTGGTTACGTGGAAGCTATAAATTTGTGGCAGTGTTTGAAGTGGTGAGTGATTCAAAACCCTGGGTCTGTTTGTCTGGAAGGCAAGGAAGGGGTCAGCATCCCCCCTCTGTAATTCTTTCCCTCCCTATGGGGGTAATACAGGAAAGATCAAAGTACCCTTGCAAAGCTTCTCATCACTTCGCCGAGTCGGGTACGCGCTCCTGGGCAGACTTTGTACATGATAAGTTTCTGCTCTCGTGCCTTAACTCCTCTCTCTCCCTAGCCAAACAATCCTACTTCAGGACTCTCATAAACCGGAATAAATCTAATCATCAGCGTCTATTTTCAATCTTCAACTCTCTTCTTCATCCTTTGCCCTCTAATGAACAAACGCCCTCGCTCTCCCCGCAAGATTTTGCTGACTTTTTTAAAAATAAAATTGATTATATTCGCAACCAGATTGCTGCTCCTTCTATTGATGCCGACATTATTCTACCTATGCCCCCTTCTGAGTTTCTGAATTCTTTTTCTCCTGCTACCCAGTCTGAAGTTTATCAACTTCTCTCTTCCTCCCGTCTCACGATGTGACTGCTTGACCCCATACCTTCTTCTCTAATAAAGTGCTGTGATTCTGTTCTTGTGCCAGCCCTCACATGCCTGTTTAACTTTTCACTGTCCTCTGGAACTTTTCCTTCTTTGTTTAAATGGGCCTGCGTTAAACTCATCCTTAAAAAAGCCATGTTGGACGCTGCGTGCCTTGCTAACTACTGTCCTGTCTCTCTCTTGCCGCTGGCCTCTAAACTTCTAGAACATCTTGTCTGTACCCACCTTACTAGCTTTCTGCATGAGCACCATCTCCTCGACCCTCTGCAGTCTGGTTTTAGGCCGGGACACTCTACGGAGACTGCTCTTTGTAAACTTGCAAACGATCTCCAGGCTGCCAAAGCCAAGGGTCACTTTTCTGTTCTAATTTTCCTTGACCTTTCCTCTGCATTTGACACGGTCGAACACTCCCTTCTTATTCAAATTGTCCATGTGCTTGGGGTCCGTGATTGAACTGCTTCTTGGCTGGCATCCTATCTCTCTGATTGTTCATTCTTTGTCTTCCATGCTAATAACTCCTCTTCTCCTGTCCCACTTAAGGTGGGGGTGCCCCAAGGCTCAGTCCTTGATCCTCTGCTGTTCTCCCTCTACACTCTTTCCCTGGGTGATATCAGCAATTCATTTGGTCTCCAATATCACTTGCACGCCGATGATACCCAAATTTATTTATCTGCTCCTGTGCTAACACCTGAATTACAGTCTCAAATCTCAAATTGTCTTCTGGCAATCTCCTCATGGATGGCCAAGCGCCACCTCAAGTTAAGTCTTGCTAAAACTGAACTGATTATATTCCCACCCAAACCTGGACCCGTTCCTACATTTTTCATTGAAGTGGATGGTGTGATTATCAACCCTGTAACCTCTGTTCATTGTCTTGGAGTGATTTTT
>WMED01011016.1:0-15474 GCA_019650415.1 Pipa parva | reverse complement strand
TAGACTTTGTAAATATTAACATTTGTGTCATTCTCAAAACTTTTGGCCATGACTGTATTAGTAAACAATCTAATCAAATGAATTTGGAAAAAGAAGCATACCCATTAAATTCAAACCCTTTGATCGTAAAATAGCTATTATGTTTTTTTTAGCTATGGAATGACAGACTGATTGGTTTGCATGCATCTCAGCAGTACATCCATAGCTGCGCTTCAAATGAATGAACATTTGAAATCCAGATGGATAGCATCACTGCCCTTCTTTCTCTACGTTAAGCTTGGTAGATAAGAGACAAATATTGTGCTTGCTGTGGAAAAAGCTATTTATCTTACTGAAGCTATAAGAGGATATGATACTATCCCTGCTCTCTTTGGAACTGTATTTGTTGCTGAGTATGAGATATTGTATCATTTCAACAACATTATAAAATAGGTTACGTAATAGAATGAGAAATAGTGTTCCATACTGTGTCATTAGAAGACAGTAGTAACAAGAATTATGACATTACAAGGCTCTCTCAAGTCAAGTGATAAAACAAAAACTTCTGGTGTGCAATGAATTTGTTTAATACAAAGACAGAAATCTTTGCTAAAGACATTTAAATTTAACATGGATCTTTTTGTGTTATGTGAGGTCTAAAACATTGATTAAAGAATTTCTGAATAAACATAAATGTTCAACATGGTCCCAGACTCTCTAGTTATGCATAATATATATATATATATCACATGACAGTATGCTGCCTCCAATAATAGTTATGTTGCCTGGGTGGTAAAGGCAATGACAAATAAATGATATATCAAAAATCACCAGGTACTCTGGGGCTTTAGCTATAAAATCTTTTAAAAAATTGTATATTCCATCAGCCAGGGTCTAAGGCCATTTTCAAGACTTGTAGATTTTGATAATGACCATAGACCAGGGTCGAAACATTGACTTTTTTAATTTAGAAGAAATAACAACATTTGGAAACATTTTACAGCTATAGTCCCAGCAGTGCTTGGTGCTTCCTAAAATAAATATAAATACGTTTCAGCCCAGGTCTAATGCCATCATCAAAATCCACAAGTCTTGATAATGTCCTTAGACCCTGACTGAAACATCGACTGTTTTAATTAAGATGGAATAAAGAATTTTTTGAAACATTTTATAGCTAAAGTCCCAGGAGTGCTTGGCACTTCTTAATTTATATATGTATTTACTACTTTGCATTTGTTCATTGATAAAAAATATACTATTAACACTTCTATTTTTTAAAGTGTTCTTACTTTGCGGCATTTTTTCAACAACTGCCTAATTTTTATCATACAAAACAATATAGATACATTATTATTGTATATTGTATATATAGATACAATATAGATACATTTATATATGTATCTATATTGTATGTATGTACAATGCTGTAAGTAAACATATCCAAATCCCAAACTCACTGCTCTGTACAATTCCTTTGTTATGTTGGCTATCTGATGTTAATCAGTCCTGTGCTAATGTGACATATAGTCCATGAAATGCTGCAGAGGGACCAGACCTACATCTGATCAATTGGTTCTACTTACACAAAACAATCACAGCTTGCCTCCGATCACTTTAGACTCTCTTGTTTATTAACCCTAGTCTCTCATCTCTACTAACAGTACGACAAAATACTGAATAAACGAAATGGTGACTGGATGTTGTATTGAGATGTCATTCTGAAAGCTGTCCTAAAATGTTAATCTGAAAGTAATATTATGCTTTTAAATATATATATCAAAGAGATGAGTTTTTTTAATTGGCAACATACATCGGTAATACAATACCTGTTATATAAGCAATTGATTGTTTGTTATTGTATATAAAACAATCTACTACACTATGCAGCATATCAAAAACTGACAGCTATCTTCAATGACAGTACATAGTCCATAGACATAAACCAGAGCACTTTACTTTTTTTAGATCAATACGTAATCTCAGTGGTGAAACAAAAGAAAAACACATTTCACTGCAGTAGACTTTGATAAATCCATTTGATTATAGCATTCAGACGGAACAGGGCTTATCCACAGCAGCATGTATCACTGCAATACATTTGTTAGTAAAATACAAACTCCCGCAGGAAGAAAAGAGGCTGGTATAGCTCATCAGTCATCTGAACAAAGAGAAAAACCGTTGCACATTATTTGTTCCATTTATGTTTCCTACAAATTCAGAAATTAATTGACCAACATCTGCATTTTACATTCAATTTGGCATATAAAAATACATATACAAACTGATTTAGCCATTTGAAACAACTCATTATAATATCAACATGTGTTACCAGTAGTTTTTCCATAGCAATGCAGGTAATTTTAATGAGTTTTCTTGAATTAATTTAACTTACTGTATTAGCATGTTGTAGAAATAAAGCTAACAAAATGCTGTATCTGAAAGTTGTAGGAACTGATAAACTATATCTGTCGGTCATTATACAAATCACAATTTCAGTGAATGCTATATCTTTTCAAATAAAACTGCTTTAAGACATTTTTTGCTTAGAGGCAATGTAAACACGATCATATGTACTGTATGTATTTGTGCATCATTTTATTTATAAAGCAACACAAATTTACGCTGCGCTGTACAATTCAGCAATAAAAATATAGTACAGACATGGGAAAAGTGAATTATAGAATAAAAGTATAACATCACAAGGATACTTCACTTTAAGTGCTTGGTTGTGGTTGACACAGGAGGTTGGAGGTCCCTGCCCCATAGAGCTTACAATCTAAATGGGAGGAAGACTTAAAAACACAGTTAGAATCCTAATACCAGCTGTAACAATGTGTTGAAGCACTAGTCAATAAATACAAATACTAAGCATAAATACATAAGAAAATAAAATATAAATACATAAAAGTCAGTGATAAATATCAGTGCTGGTGCTCCAAAAGGTAGGACTTCAGTTCGATTTTAAAAATGCTGAGGGAATATTCCTGGTGAAGATAAAGGGCTATAGAATTCCAGATGTGGGGGGCAGAAAGAGAAAAGGATTTAAGATGAGAAATGTAGGAAGGGGCAACTGAGTGATGTGCCCTAAATGTCAAAAGGAGAACACTGTAAATGATTTGTTTGCTTATGGGGAGCCAAGGAGCAGAGAGGAATTGGGAGAAAGGCTGTTCTCCTCTGGGGAGAGAATTCTGGCAGAAGAATTTAGGATAGACTCAAGCAGAGAAAGGTGGGAAGCTGGAAGGCCAGACAGAAGAACATTGCAGTAGTCTAAGCAGCATAGGACAAGAGCAAACATGAGGGTTTTAGCAGTGGAGTGAGAGACAAAGGGACAGATCTTGGCAATGTTGTGAAGGAAAAACTGACAGGTTTTGGCAGTGGAAGAGATTGTTTAGTGAAGGAAAGAGTCAAATGTCACCCCAACTTGTAAAGGTTACAAGGTTGATGATCACACCATCCACTAGAATGGAAAAGATAGGAGAGGGTCTAGGTTTGGGTGGAAAAATAATCAATTCTGTTTTAGCGAGATTTAGAGCTGGAGCTTGGCCATCCATGAGGAGATTACCAGGAGACAGCTGGAAACATATGTTGAGTATAGTGTAAATGTGGTTTTAAAATATTTAATTGAAGGTATTTTTGTGTTGTTCTATACTGGAGCATACTGCGTTCCTGAACAGCTGTGAAGTCATGTCAGATTTCAATCTTGTAGATTGTCTCAGAATTTTTGTATTGAAATATATTGCTCCCTGCAATTTTTATGCCAAGAAATAAATATAATGTAACTGCCTAAGATTCTGATGTCTGCAGTTACAGCTTCATAATTTGCCAGCATTCCAAATGATATCTCAACCTTTTTCAGAAAAATATGTACAAAAGACGCCTTTTCCCACACCTTTTGCTTGCTGCAAGTAGAGACTCATGGGAAATTCAGACAGCTGGCCAGTATCTAGTGGTATAACTATGTTGTAACATTTTATCAAAATTCTGTGTCTATGTATATAAAGAAATAATCCATTGTGTATGCAGAAACCTGTAAGTTTGTCAATATCAAGGTTCAGTTTCAATTACCAATAAAGTTAGCAGGAGCCGAACAGTAGACAGAAGTGACAATTTGCTTTTGTCTTTTCACCATAGGCCATTGTTGACTCTGGATAAGGACTATTCTGACTAAATTGTTTTGTGACTTCTGCAGCAGAAAAAAAATAGTTATGGCCTAGATTTACCAGAAAAAAAAAATACATTTTGTACCCGTAGATTAAACACATTATCAATGTCACGAACATTTTTGCTCTTCTGAACTTCTTGTCTCTGGAGAAATATGTTAGTGGAATGTTAATGTATTGCTTTTCTGACCTTTTAAATTCTGACTTTGTATAACCTCTAAGCATTTCTTTCCTTGCCTTCTGCACTAACACAGAAGCAGTGATTTATCTGAAAATAGAAAAAACTCAGATAATGTACATTATTTCAGATGCCATATCATTTTCATTCTCTACAATACGACTTCTAATGCTTCTGTCACACTAGGCAACCTAGAGAACATAAAATATGTTGTAGTTAACAACTGTACAGTACTTGTCTCTAGAATGCTTCCCGAATCATGTCATTCTTTTCAAAGAGATTGCATTTTCTACAGAAGAATAGTAACTCAGGGCTTTATTGGTATTACCAGATGATACATCCTGATTCAGCATGCTTACCTTGAGTAAAATGTAATATATATAAAAATGAGAGCAACAAGAAAAATATGTATCTTTATTAATTATATACATTTAATATTTGTTAAATTATGAATAGCTCCTCCAATCAGATCCCTTAAATCACAATATAGCAGAGATAGGATTGGAGGAGCTATAAAGTCAATCATCATTTAGCCCTGCCCACCTGACACTCTGGAAAGAAAAGGCAGGCTGACAGGGAAGATGACAGAGAGAAATGCTGTATAAAGGAACATTTTTTAAAATACATATATATATTTATGTTTATTTCATTAGTAGAACCTAAATTTGTATTAGAGTTTTGAGGTGACAGGTGCACTTTAATTGTACTTTTTAAAAAAATACATATACATTTACAAAAACATTTATTTCATTAGTACAACCTACATTAGTATTAGTTTTGAGGTGACAGGTGCACTTTAAATTGATGGGATTTAAGGGAACTTATGTGTGTAAAACCTGAGTATTTTTTCATTATCCCATTTTCATGTCCTTTGACTTTTAGTGCCATTCATGCCAAAATGTATTACAAACATACAATTTTATATTCATTTTCTTTTGTTTTGTTTTTTTTCCATTGTGACTAAATGACTTGTCACGTTGGGAAATTGAAAACACATTGAGCATTCTGGTGACAAGTTCAGAAAAGAATCAATTCCATTATGATAAATTAGCAGCTATTATGTTGCAACTGATAATAAAATAAATCTGGTTTAGTCAAATCTTCAGTCTTAATGATATTATTCTTGTTATTAGTAGTATCTCAATGCCTTGAATACTTCTGGTCAATCCATAAATATTATTGAACTGTATGTCTTTCTTTTTTACTTTGTAATTGTTTTAGAAATGATTGTTTTTCACTTAATTTTTCATTAACTGATTTGATTGAAGTTTCTTTTTGTTACTAGTGCATTATTAATATAGTCATAATGGAATGGAGTCTATTACATTACAAGCATAACACTGAGCTTTTGTTTTCTGTAGGCTATGTACTAGAAGAAATAAAATCTAATGAGTCATAGAAGCATCAAAACATTGAATTTGACCCCAGAATCAATATGATAGAGTCTGTGACAAATAACCCAGGTGCCTATTAATCAATAAGCAAATTGTTCACTGGATGTGTGATTTTGCAACATATTCAGTAAAGTTCATTATTTTCTGTGATGTTGAAAACTCTCACACAGTCTGTGACATTATGCCAACCATGTATTTAAGTACCATGTGTGTCTATATACTGGAGCGAATACACTGATTTGAAATGGCCAAATTAATGTGGTGAATTGGGGGCTTGTGTCAGGGTTATTCTGGTGACAACTGACTGCTACACAATAGGCGAATTGATGAATATTGTTGTGACCTAATTTGGCTAGGCCAATTCACTATTTAATAAATACGTTACTGTGTATACTTCAAAGCTTAGAAAACAGTGCATATGTTCACATCAAAGCAGAAGCTCTAGGCAACAGGGTTCCTTTTTGCACCTAGGAGCAGTTTGTGCAGTACAATATAAGATAAGATTCACATATATTCATTACCTAATTATATGACATAAATGTGTGTAATTTCTGCATACATGTAACATATGCATATTACTTATTAACCTTTACCAACACTTTAGAAAGAGCAAGAGAAACAGAAAGAAATAATGCAGTGGTTCATTACCATGTGTCAGGTGAACTTGAAGCTTTATGTAGAAAAAAAAGTCTGCCTTTGCATATTTATGAGTGTATTTTGCTAGGCACAGCTGATAAAATCATTACAATTATTCAAGGACATTAACTGCACTGAATTTAAAGTAGTGTTGCCATAGCATTTTACAGTAAATGCCCAGGAACGAATAAGAGTACTTTTTCGTGATCAGAAATGCTCATTAGTGGTTACTTCCCTTTGTAGTTTCAAAACTAACAGTGCTGCTGTACATTTTAACTAACAATATGGCCTTTCCAATCTTCAAAAAATTGAAAACGACATTTAAATATTTACCAGAAACATATATTTTTAATCAGAAGTTATATTCAGTTTTTTTTTTTGTTTTACCAAAGATAATCACAGATTGACAAATAGTTTTTAGTTATTGTAGGTGGAAAATCAGAAATTCCCAAGTCCCAAACTGTGTGTGATTTAGACATACAATAACAAATCCCTTTCTTGTACTGATAATAGCTGAAAATAATTCTTTATTTACTGTCGATGCTCAAATTGGGTGCTCTAAAATTTGAAGTCAATTGTGTATAAATTAAAGTCAGGCATGACTTGATTTATAAGTGTATTCATACAAATTTAAATATAATAATTTGTGTTCCTCCTCTGCAGATTGGACATGAGTCAGATGTGATGTGACGGGAAGGTTTTGCATTTTGACAGTTAAATCCGTTGCATAAAATCCAGGATAAATGAATCTTTCAGTTTTGTAACTGACCATATTGTGTTACACTGAAATGAATGCAACTACAGAGCATATTTATTAAGGGGTGAAAGATTCTTTATTCGCAATGTTTGAGCATTTCCACCAACAAATGAAAAGTGGAAGTGCAGGCGTTGCCTAAAAAATGAGCTTCGATGCCTAGAAATAAAACTAGAATCAAAATGATATCTTTACAGTAGAAAAAAAGAAAAGGAAAAAAAAGAGACAGTAACATTTTCATGGATAAAAATTCATTTATAAAAAAATATAAAACGGGTGAAATGGTTGAAATTGATAAAAGTATGAAAAAATATGGCCTGGAAATAAGTGTTTTTTCTTTATTAAATATGCCGCAGCAAGTTTCAATTTGTGTTGCAGATGACAGCGTTTTGTTTTAATAAACTTTTTTTTTTAAATCAATTTGCTAATAATTTGCGACCACTTCTACCTGAAAAAGGATAAATATTGCAGTTTTTACCCATTTATGAAGCTGTCCAATCAAATTCTTTCACTGAAAAAGCTTCCGCATGCTTTAGGCGGGCAAAAACCCATAACTATTCCCTATGAAGTAGGTCCAGTCATTTTGTCACAGTCAGATGAGATTTTGGGTGAAATTTATTACATTCGGAAAAGCTGTTTCTGCTTTTCTGAGTTTAATCGGGAAGTTTTTCACGGTAAGTATCACGAGATTTGCTTCGATCGATTACTTGCAGTGAGAAACTTTTTCTATTGAATTTACCCATGGAAAGGAAGCTATACAGTATGGCTGCCCTTTCCATGGATATATTCAATAGAAAAAGTTTCTCACGGCAAGTATCGATCGGAGCAAATCTCGTGATACTTACCGCAAGAAACTTCAGGGTGTTCTCCCAATTATTAAACTCTGAAAAACTTAAATGGCTTTTCCGAGTTGAATACATTTCACGCTTTGTGTTGAAAAAGACTTTCAATATAGATCTGAAATGGAAGGGGAACCAATATGAAAGCAAGATGCAAAGTTTGCCAATTTTGATCAAAATCAATCTTTTGCTAATTCAACAATTTTTTTATCAGTCCTTTATAAATCAGCAGAATCGAAAAGTCCAGTGAATTGAAAAATAGCATCAAAAGCATCAATAAACAGAAAAACTAATTGAAAAGGTTGAAACTGAAAGGTAAAAATTTCCTCCAAACCATTGTTGTGTTCACAGTGAAAATAAGGAAGTCAGTCTAATGTAGTGAATTCACCGCATAACAGAAAATAACAATAATGATGAAGAAGTTGAGAAGTGGAGAACTGTTGAGAATTCACACATTACGGGACAGCTCACACTTTGATATATATGCCCCTCTAGCTATTATGCTCAGGTTGTCGTTTCAGAAGATTGATTGTCCAGTTATGTAGCGTTGCTTGTGTACTTACATGTACTAAATATTACTGAATGTGGAGAAGTCTTTCCAAAAAGGAATTTTTATCAGCTTTATACATTTTATATGTGCCCATTATATTATTATTATTATTTATATGATGTTGCTAGAATACAAAGCAGTGAACATTTTAACACTGCATAAAACATCCATGGAAGAAAAGAAAAGTAAGTTACAAGTATAGACTCATGAATATACATCACTGTTGAAGTGGTTGGTTTTGAGTGAGACAGAATGATGGAGGTCACTGCCTTGTAGAGCATTCACAATGGGAGGAGGATTTGCCTAAACAAGTAGGAGGCTAATAAGTTCAGTATTGCAAAAGTGTTGGGGCAATTGCCTATAAGCACCCATCATAAGTACAACCAACCACCTAATTAAACAGTTAATCAGTTAAACATATTACTGTAGAGTGCAAATAATCAGCTTTCGGACACTTACTGTAAAAAAATATGATTGATACAGAGCCGTGACCTTGGAGCAACATGCAATTATAACTACATACAGGACATTTTATTAAATTGTTTATCTTTACTAACACATCCAAAAATCCCAAGTTGAAATATATGGAAAATATACTTCCATGATCTCCTGACACTAAGGGAAACAAATTACAGTAATAGACTGAACTGTTGGAGCAGCATATGCTTAAGCAATAATTGCTTTATTTCTGAGGTTTACAATTTCAAAAATTAATTTGATTAAAAAAAAATGAAGACAGTTAAATTAGGTGGCTTTGAGCAAGGGCCTTCTTTCCTATTTAACTTGCTCCCTATCAATTATATGTTTATTACTCATTAAATTGATAACACACCATACATAATAAATGAGTGTAGTCCAGTGAGGTTTCTTTTGGGAAATAAAATCAAACATAAACTGGATCATTTAACTGAATCTATGACAGTTTTACAGTAATGCTGTACATGACACCCTTTCTGTCAGCTCTGTGAGAAATTCGAAAAATAAGGTCAAGCTACTCTGGAACAAGTGGAAAAAAAATACAGTTGTCAAATGAAGCAAGAGAATGCTGCCGAATGGAACTTGTTCTCATACCCTGGGAAAAAAATCAAGAGATAAGTAATTAACCCTTGAGATTAATATAAATCATGTGGAAAAATAAAATTACATTGATCTTGTCATATTAAGTGAATGGACTACTACATGGAAAATGAGGTTAACATGTTGACAATAATAAAGTTATGCATTCAGGGCTACAAATCTGCTTACATCATATACCTTGGGGAGGAAATATCGTAGAAAATAACTACATATAACTATGAATAACTATAATTAATAATAAGAGGGAACTGCAGGTACTCACAGAATTAATAATAATAATTATGATTCTATATTATATAATGCAATATATTATTGTTTAATACTAAACTGTGTAAAGTTATTAAGATAAAGGAGGACAGTATTCTATTACAAAGATTTCTGATAGGTTAGAGGCTTTAGCAAAGAAGTAGACAAAGAGGTTTAACACTGATAAAGGTAAAATTATGCATATGGGAAAGGAAAATAAATTTAAATTTACTAAATGGGAAAACATGGGAAAAACAGACAAGGAAAAGGATTTAGGAATTTTAGCAGACAATAATTTTAACTATAGCAACCAATGTCAGGCAGTTGGGTGCATCAAAAGGGGTATAGATGTGTACAGTACCTAGAAACATTATAATTTTTTTTTTTTTTAGAAAGCAGATGAATAAGTAATGGCCTAATAACCACATATAAATATATCAAGGGTCAATATAGAGTTCCTACTGATGATCTATTTATACCAAGGACTGTAAGTATAACAGCAGGCATCCTCTACATATAGCGGAAAGAAAGCTTCTGCATCAAAATAGAAGAGGGTTTTTACTGTGAAGTGATGTTATGGAATTCTCTGCTTGAGATAGTTGTCATGGTTGACTCAATAAAAAAATTCAAATGGGGCCTGGATGCCTTTCTTGACTGTACAAATATTAGGGTAGAGGAGGAATTTTTTTCTCTAAGATAAGGACAATTGGTTTATTCCTCATGGGTTTTTTTTCCTTTCTCTGGATCAATATTGCAGGATAAAAAGCTGATCTGGGTGAACTTATGTCTTTTTTGGCCTTATAAACTATGTTACTATGTTACATTTTATTAGTAAGGCCTCATCTTATACATTTAACCCAGTTCTGGTCATACAAATAGGATGATCTATAGTGCAAGCCAAAATGTTAGTGGTCTCCAAAGCCAAATGGGGATCAAAGGCAACGTCAGGTAGGGGAGCTTGGTTATATAGTGGCCATTTCCTAATAATCTTTGTAAATTTTGGGGCATGCCCATAATCAAATATTTTTAGTGCATTTGATTGTCTGTATTTCTGATCAGCAGCTTTCATACATTAGCATTTATGGAGATTGGATAATAACAGGTCGGTTTAATTCAACTTTTGTAATACTCTTAGGGGTTACTCTTTCCTGCCACTTCCCCAGTTCCATCCATACTACTAGTGCTCTCTCTAGGCACGATTATAGATTATTATTAGAAAGAGGTTTCTGTTTGCCTGTACATGCACCATATGGTTGGATTCATCTTTTGGTTAGAGGATCTCTTCTTCAAATATAGAAAGTTAGGGATTCTCATGTGTGAAATCATAAAATTATCTGGGAGCATATCACAGGGCCTAAGTCATTCCTAAGTAATAGTCTGAAGAGCACAATACCCTGCACACTGAAACTGCTTGAACTCTCCATGGTCCTACCAATCCTCACGGCCCTCGTTACAAAATTGTAACTGCCTCTGTAGCACTTGGATTTAGTTAGGCATTCATTTTTTTACTTGAAAGCAGTCTTAAAAGTGTTCTAACAGTAAACCACTATTAACATGAATAACCAGACGAGTACTATGCAATGCATAAATTAGTTGAAATCAAGCATTTAGGTAAGTAGAGTGCCTTCTTTGTAACCCTAAAAAAATATATATATATATAGTGTTTTAAGTATTGTAAATCATTTAAACTTGGTCTTAGCCCCCAAAAAATGAATTATCGGACATAATGGGGATACAGGCAACTAATGTTTATGGATTACCAATACACCACTTAGCATAATAGAGTATTTCTGGAAACTGTTTATCAGCTAAAAATCTTGAAACTAAAAGAGGTTCATATCTGGATAACCCCTTTAAAACTACTTTCATTATAATGTCAGTTATAATTTGAAGTTTCAATTACTTCTTTTTCACCTATGAGATCATATACCATACTGAACACTGTGCTATTCCAGACCATATCACTTCAATTATTACTGACAAACATCCCTAAACTATATTTTATTTCATTAAACTAGCAATATTGTACATCTGCCATAAAAAAACACATCTTGTTAAAATACGTCATCAGTCATTCCTCTAATATACACAAAGAGAACTGGATAATATATTACATTTCTAACAAATTCTTCTCTTTACATTTCACTAAGTGTTCACTGGGATTTTTTTTTTTTGTGCCTATAGGAAATTATGTTTAAAATTCAAGATTATACTTTGCTCCATATTAATGCATTCGAGTATTTTGCTTCAGGTACTGTTCTGAATTGATTTTTGATGAATTCAGAATACTGTGTCATTGGCTATTGCAGTGATATTGTATTTTAAAATATTTATATTCTGCTGAGGGAGATAATTATTATTCCAGCAATGTTGAGGTCTAATACATTTAAATGTCAGAGTTGCTCAGTTTAATTCATCATGCATATATTCAAGGTGTCTGTACACATTCATTCTGTATGCATCTCCTAGGACTGAGACAAACTATTCATATTTTATTAGCTGTAGGGAAGAAAGGACAGATCTTTTCTACATTCTTAACTGTAAACATTAATTAGATCCTTGACACTGCTTAATGATTTCATTTAAAAAGCCCTCCTTTGTAAAAAGCAATCTGCCATAATTATCTCATCACTATGCCAACCAGGAAAACTATCAATTCATCTGCAGTTTGATGTCTTTCAGAAGAGGCTGTGAAGCAAAACAAGCTAAAGAAAAAAAAAATTGTATATATATATATATATATATATATATATATATTTATATCAACACATTAGCTATTAGGCATAGCACTCATCTGTGAAAATAATAAACTACTGCCGGCTTCCTTTATTTTTCAAGGGACAATTAAAACCTACACAGGATATTTATAATGATTGCAGAATAGTGTACGTTGCTTACTAATTCCCAACCCTTCATAGACAGCGTGATCTTGTGCCCCTATAATATTTTGTTTGTGTACTATGTAGAAAGTTTTCCCACATGTATGTTTACATATAGTACTACATGCTAACAAAGGGGTTGAATAGTTTAGCGATACAAATTAAGAACAGACAGGTGAGACTTGCACACCAATGTACAATGTTTGCTAGGTTCAGGATGGTGAAAACCCATTATTCCCTAAGGATATGGATCTGCAAATTTTTCCCACCTAGAGTGACTTCATCTTATGAGACTCTTCCAAAGGAGCACTTTATTATAATAGTACTCAGTGGCATACCGACAAGAGCGGCGGGCAGTCGTACAGATGCTCCAGGGGGCTCTGTGCAGATTTTTTTATCTGGGACCGCCTCACAGAAGTACAGCTCTTGATAGTGCTGCAATAGATGATGTGTTAACATGTCTGCAGAGGTGCTGGGAATTCTAATTACTACTAGTGTTACACAAAAATATTGTTATATGCTGATATATTAATTCACTGGTTATAAAAATAAGGAGGGTATTTGTATTATATAAAAATAGTATTTATTTCACATCATAAATGATACAGAATGTAGATTAAGCATAGCATTATCAAGAATTGCATAAGGTTATACACTGATCATAAATAACATGAATTCTAAATCAAGTGATGTGACATTTCTTGAAACAATAAAAATCTCTATATATTTAAAGTTATAAGCTTACTACTTGCATGAATGACAATCACATAATCTGCCTAAAATAGTGCAGAACATACACAACTGTCTATCTAATTAATTATGCTAAAAACCATGAAGCAATTTCCTGCTTAAAGCTCAGCTCACAGATTTTCTGTTGTCAAGTATTTGAAATTCAGATTAGAAATATGTTCATTTGGATAGCATGAAAGGAAGGCTTTGTTGTCAACTTTGTTTTATGTTCTGCCAGTAACCAAATCCCTCTCCATTGCCAATCACTTGAAAAATAACAGGCCTTGTCTATTTGGACACAACTCTTTCAAGGCATACTGTATACTGCTTCATATGGTGTTTTAAACAAATGATTAGACCATGTATCCTAGTAAAGATAAAATAGTATACAATTATTTACAAAATATTACATTACTACTCTGTAAGCAAGAAGCACCACTGATCTTCTGTGAACATTATTATGGTGATTTCAGTCTTAGACCTGTTTTTTTTTATTACAATATTTTGTTGAATACACAATTCCTTACATAATTTGTACAGACAGTAAAGCATCTGTGGAAATAAGGAAGAAAAGGATATGTATGTATGAATATTTTTATTTATATCACACCGCTAGGCTATGCAGCAATAAACATTATAACAAAACATTTTTAAACATAGACATGGTTAAAGTGCTCAAGGTAGCACAAGAGGAATAAATTATACAGTGCAAAGAGTGATAAAAATACATGTGTGTAAGTGCCTGGCATTGAATGAAAAGAAGAAGATGGGCACTGCTTTATTCAGCTGCTTACAATTTTAATTGAAGAGAGGGCAATAAGTGCAGAATCCCAAAAGGCTTTGCCAATAAATGAATACCCCTAAGCAGAAATAGCAATATGGAATTAAATAAAAATAAGCATGCTTTAATAGTTGACTGAAAGATCTTTGCAATATTACAGAGTAGAAAGCGATAGTTCTTAACAGTAGTAGTAGTATTAAAGTGCAGAAATAAAGGACAGAGAAGACTCAAAAACCACCCTAAGACAATGTAGTTAGAGGATTAATAAGTACATCATTAATTGTATGTATGTATGTATGTATAATTTTATTTATAAAGCGCCACAAATTTACGCAGCGCTGTACAATTCAGCGATACAAGTACAATACAAACAAGGGAGTGCATTAAACAATACAAGTAAAATATAACAAGGGTACATCAAATTAAGTGCTAGGTAGTGATTGACACAAGAGGTTGGAGGTCTCTGCCCCAAGGAGCTTACAATCTCAGATAGGACAATAAGAGCTGTGGAGTCATAGGTCCATAAATACAAATAAATAGATCAAAATAGATATAGATAAATACAGTGAATAAATAGATAAAAACAATATATATATATATATATATATATATATATATATATATAAATATATATACACAGATATTAAATATACAAATTATACATAAAATGAATGATAAGAATTAGTGCTAGTGTTCCGACAGATAGGATTTCAATTTGGTTTTGAAGGTGGAGAGGGAATGTACCTGTCTGAGACAAAGGGGTAAAGAATTCCAAAGGTGAGGGGCAGAGAGTGAAAAGGGTTTAATATGAAAAAGGGCAGTATTAGTACGAGGTACGCAAAGCTGGTTGCTGTTAGAGGAATGTAGTGGACGCCGAGGAACATACAGACATAAGAGTGAGGAAATGTAGGGTGGGGCAAGATTGTGGAATGCCTTAAATGTCAAAAGGAGAACACTGTAAATAATTCTTTTAGTTACAGGAAGCCAGGGAGCAGAGTGAGGTTGGGAGAAGGGCCGTCCTCTCTGTAGAGAGAAAATTCTGGCAGCAGATTTTAGAATAGATTGGAGTGGGGAGAGGTAGGAAACTGGAAGGCCAGATAGAAAAACATTGCAGTAATCTAAGTGAGACAGGACAAAAGCATGCAAGAGGGTATTAGCAGTGGAGTGAGAGAGAAAGGGGCGGATCTTGGCAATTTTGCGAAGAAATAATCAACAGAATTTAGCAGTGGAAGAGATGTGTTTAGAGAAGGAAAGAGCAGAGTCAAAAGTCAC
>WMED01011015.1:0-11907 GCA_019650415.1 Pipa parva | reverse complement strand
GGGGTACCTAGGGCGCCTAGGGGACCAGAGCCGGCTCTGCGTACACAGACTTCTTCACTTGCTCAGTAGTCGATGTACCTAAACACCCTTGCAAAGTAATACAAAAGGCTATCATAGTCACCCAAATTACATGCATGTTCAGCATATCGCAGAGTATGCTCAATAAGTGAACAAGGGGAAGTGATGATCAAATGTGAATTCAGAGCCTTTAGTCAATAATCCGTGTGTTTGAAACCTCTCTGTTGTGGAAGCAGGTCTGGACTTGGTAGTTATATTGCAATCTTCTTTAGCAGGAAAAAAGGGTAATCTCCCTTATCAGTAGTTCCAGTTAATTTTGTAACTAAGAAAAGTTATGTACTCAGTGCAGTGCCTCCTATGCCAGGGATGGTGAACCTATGGCACGTGTGCCAGAGAGGGCACGCAGAGCCCTCTCTGTGGGCACATGAGGCGTTGCCAACCCTGCCTTCAGTACAGGCTGCGGACCTGATCTGACAGTTTTCAGGCCGGATACGTGGCCTGCACTGAAGGAGTGCACACTTGCAGGGGAGTTCTCCTCCCCTGACACATGTGCACTCCTTCCCCAATGCAGGCGTGATGACATCACTCATGACGCTGGCACTTTGGGGGATGTGCTGGTGAGTGACGTCACCTTTTTGGCATGGAGTGCCAAAAATGTTCGCCACCCATGTCCTATGCGCATGTAAAGTGCATAATAGCAGACTGTATACAAAACATCAGTATACAATATATGCCTTGCACTGGTGCTAAAATGTTTGCGTGCACAAAAATGTTCTTCCCTCTAACCAACAGGTAAGCAGTTAATGAGAGCAAGCTAGAGAAAGATGAGAAGTTTATTCTTTAGCTACACAGTTAGCTAGAAAATGGATACTCAGATTACCTTGGTTTGGATGGCAAGTTTGGGTTTATACTAATAAGATGTGACCCCTGTGCAAATATCAAACATCACTTGATGGAAACAGAGGAGGTCAGGCTGGATTGTGTCTGACTCTGGTAACTTGTGGCCCTTTAGGATTTTGGGATATCCCCAGCTCGTGGAAACTGTACACCCCTGAAGCCCCTTATTTCATCCATGTTACATGTTCTGATCTTCCTATCCCCAGTCTGGCAAATTGCTATAACCCTACCAGAGTGATCAGAGGTAGGCTAGCACCTTTTGGCTCCTGCACCAAAAGCAGAACCATAGTCATTGGCCATCAATCAGAAAATAAATTCTACCTAGTATGGTTAGTGAGTATTTAGCAGGAGCATAGCATAAAATAGCTAGCTAGAAAGAATGCTGCCTGCTTGAGTGGTTGTTTGCACTGGACCCTGGATATCCAGTGGATTACAAATCAATAAAGCAGTAACCCCTAATAAAGTGTATTTTATTAGTATTCTGCACAAATTGTTTCAGAACGCTAAAGTCATATCTTAGATTTGTATGTAAACAAGGACACACATACACAATAATTCATCCATTTTAACAGTTCATACCTCCAAAATCTATTTTTATCTCACTCTGTTCTTTGGCAGTATCTTTCCACATATATGACTTTTTCCTGATATAATAAATAGGATGACATTTATAGGGAAAATGTTGCAATCAACTCAATTTACAGGGTGCCTTATGTCTCTTTAATTGTCTAACACTTGGGATAAAATGAAATATTTACAGCCTTGTGGAGCAGCCTACATACTGTATTTATTTATTTTTTCATTTCAACATTATCTTTGTTTACGATTATCTATAAAAAAAAAATACAAAAATATAATTAATGCTAAAAATAAACAAATTCAAGCAATATAAAGACCTAATGCATCATGGACAACTGCCCTAATTAAATGAATCTACAGTCAAATCCAGTGTAAGCCAATAAAGCCATACAGGACTTACACGTGGAAAAGAATCCTTTCTAACAGATTCCAGTAATACAATATACCTATGTTTCTGGAATTATAGATAACTTTAAATAATACTAAAGAATTGGGAAGAGGAGGATATACCTCTTGAAAGCATTTTTATTAAAACTAACTTTTAGTTCAAGTTATTACCTAATATTAAGATACTCATTATATATAGTAATAAACTTAAAAGCATAAAAACAGCTCTTTGCAGAGATGGCTGGTAAATCAGATGGTGATTTCAGATATTGAGGATCAATGGCTGTACCCGCATTTGATAAAGTGAGTTATTTATTATAGAGTAAATTCACAATACCCAAATGAATTTATTGCACTTTGCATCAATTCACCCATTGGGTATTGTAATCAATCTGCTGCCATAATTCAGCAAAATAATGAAAGAATTCAGTACATTACAGAAAATAATGATCTCTGATAAACATGCAAAGTTGTGGCAAATTCGACAATCTACGCTACAGGACAATTCACACTTTGATGAATTACCCCTTATCTTTTTGTTGCAAAGTGGCAAACAGATAATATTGACTTGCTGGTAGGACAGAAATGGGTAAAAGGCAGACAGATTTTCCCATAAATAAGATTACCCTTCCCCCACAAGCTAACATGATTATAAATAAAACACACCGAACATATTCAAAATCCATCAATATGAAAGAAAAAAAAAGAGAATTGTCTCTATGACCTCAGTGACAGCAGACATGTAAGAGTATTCTATCAACTTCCACAGTGACAATAAATTAGCATTTCATCATTCGCAAAGTAGTCACTTTTATATCTGACAATTCAGAAAGTAATGTTACTGCTACAGAAGAGGGACCCCAGCATGTTACATTGTCTTTAAAAGGCCTCACATTTTATCTAGCCAGCACTGTAAGTAGCAAGAGTTCTAAATGCTACTGCAAGAGAACAAATGGGGGGAATTCACCATAGTGCGAAGTGAGGTCCGGATCCTTTGCCTCACTTCGCACAGACTGTTATGCGCTCGCTGATGTCCTGCACGCGGACATCAGCGAATGCAGTCTTGGCGACACCAAAAGAGTCACCTTGCTGAGACTGGAATCCCTTTAAAGCGTTCTCTGATGTCCACGTGCAGGACATCAGCGAGCACATAACAGCATGTGCGAAGTGAGGCGAATGATCCGGAGATCAGCGAACACTTTAAAGGTACTTCGGCTCACCTCACGACCACTCGAGTCGCCTCGCCGAAGTACCTTTAAAGCATTCGCTGATCTCCGCTTGCAGGAGACCAGGCAGCGCGTACCCGTCTCGGCGAACTGATGAGAATCATTGCAAGGTAACTTCGCTCTTTCCCGAATTACCCCCTAGAACTGAGGCTGTACAGCTCTGTACATAAAATAGAGCACATGTTAAACTCAAGCCCCATGGACCAAAGGAGACCCAAGACCCTACATTATGTGTCCCACAAGGTTCCCTGCTGATTCAAGGTGTCAAGTCTCTAGATGTGGCAGTCACTGAGGAGCTGGCAGGTGCACTGCATCCTTATTGCACTCCTTTCTCCTATTCTAAAACAAAGCAGTAATCCATGACCATATGGATTAGTTCCCACAAACTAGTATGGGTCATATACAAAAATAAACTCTTTGCAGATATCATTAGTAGTTAGCAGTTTTTTTTACATGATCTCTGCACGTGCATTAGTTTCTGTACAACCATACTATATGATATATAGCATGTGTATGTGTGGTTTTGCAGTTTCATATTGGTGGAATTCCACAAGTTGCTAATTGGTATACCTGTCTTCTCATGTGCCACATGATCAGAGCATTTACTTGCTCCTTTATAAAGCAATAGGCTGGCACAAAATGTATGGAGGCTCACGTGTATAATTCAGGCAACTATGATAGTTGTGGATTTATGGAGCTGTTTGCATTAATTTCCATGCGCGTACACAGGCACTTCACATATTCAGCAAGCGGCTGAGACAGTCAAAGTCGCGAATTTGACAAGGCAAAGCTCTCTGAATTCACCTTTTTGACTCCACCACATCAGAGTGGTGCATTTGGGGGTTGATGTCAGGCTTCAAGTGTGGCATAAGGTGACTATTCATTTAAAAATAACAACTGTGACTAAATAAGTCTACTACTTAACATGAAAAGGGCATAAGGTAACATAGAAACAAATGTATTATTCACTTATTTACAGTTAGTGGGATATAGTGAGGATGATGTTAGAGCACTTCACTGGAGGAATTTATATCACTCCATGTCACTCTGCATCCTACATCTACTTCTATTTCAATTGACTTTGCTACAATACACATGCAACTGCATCCGTAGAAGTCCACCTGTTTGACAAATCTATCCGCAGCTTCATCAGTAAGGAGAAGTGATTTTCCAGCTATTCCTGCCAAGTGACTTGAATTGTAGCGAGGTGAATTCAGAAGGTGAGTTCATCCTTTAGTGAATACGGCCCTTAGCTTTTTGATTTTTATGCATATTCTGGAGACATTATATTTAAGTAGACTGTGGCACTTTCTATTTTCCTTTCCTTGATTTTGTCATTAGCTGTATTGGAGAGGAAGATAAATTGCTGAATGTATTATTTTTAGATTTTTTGTAGCTTTTTGAAGTTTACTTTGCTAGTGGCAGAAATGCCTTTTGTAATAAAATTGTCCAAATATTTGCACTCAACCTGCATTTCTTCAATTTTCTTAAATTCAAAGCAAGCATTGCCAGTTTGCCACATGTGAGTTACAAAAATAAATACACCAAAAAACTTCAAAGTAAACCACAAAGATGATTTATATCAGGCGCAAAAGCAGCAGGGCATGTAGTCGAAGATATAGTAGCTACAGACTAATGAAATATGCTCTGGACATGCAATGGTGTGTGGTAGATTATGTAGTTAGATCGTGCTGTATGACTACAGAGAATCTCATTCATTTTGGGCTCTTTAAACTACACAATGCATTGTTGTGAGAGTTGCTGGATTAATGTTAATTAAAAATCTGTGATTCAAGCTGTATACCAAAAATATGAACCTTCCCCTTAATACATTTTTTTGTTACTGCTTATCTAGGGATATGCTTATTTTGAGCTGCAGTATGTTTCACGTGTATTTTTAAAGAAACCTAGAAAATATTATTTTGTTAATCTTTTCTTGTAAGTCTCTGGTAATTCGCTACCAGGTTACTTACAGCGTCTGCTAGCCAGTGGACAAGGATGGATTTTATTGGAGTTCCAAGTTATGAATGAAATAGCACAGCTGGGAATGAGTTCTTGTGTAGGTCAATGGACCTAATAATGGTAATCAGTGCCCAGGGTATTACAATTTGTTAATGTTCAACGCTGGACAAAAGCTAGCCTGCAATAGATGGGAAAATCCTACATTTAAGGAGACACACTGGTAAAATGTTTACAGTTGGATTAGTATCGACAAGAAAAAAACAAACATACAAGCTTTGATTTTACAGAATAGCTTGACACAAAATAGATAGTCAATAGAATAGCCGGACAGTAGTGTGTCAAGGAGCAAAAATGGTTAGTTTAAGAGAATTTAAAAATCTAGAAGGTCATATGGCAAAAACATACAAAAAGAAGAATGTGATATTGATAAGACTGCATAGTGCTGATATGGATAATTCTATGTATTACTATTTGCATAGCATGTTTCAGTATCAACAGTCAGGTAATGTTCATGATATAATATTACAATATACATTGTGCCAAGTGAAAAGGAATATCAGTGTTGGACTGAGGCATCTTGGGTTCTCCAGGCAAGCTGATCGCAAGGGCCCACAGCCTAGCTGCTAAAGTTGCAGTGTTATCATGTGGTTCAAATCATAATCAGAGATAAATCTTTTTTTATGAATGCTACTAATTGATTTCCCAAGAGTTATCATAATTAGCAGCAGCTACTGACACACCTGTGCTGAAAATATTAAAAGAGTATACTTTTTGGTACCATGCCTGGGCCTACCAAAACGGGGGCCCAAAAGAGTTCCCTCTGGCCTTCTGGTTGGTCTGACCCTGAGATACATCATACAGATAGAGCAGATTTAAATACAGCACCTCTCACAAGGAACCACATCTGTTTTCCTACTGGTCTGATTCTTATCCTCTGTGCGCTGCTCTGTCTGGGAGCTCAGAGGATTAGAATCAGATCATCTCTACCTCTGCATAGAAGTACTAGCAGAGTGCAGGCGTCCATTCCTGCTACTTTCCTGCTTCCCCGCTCCATGCTGCTTTCCTTCCCCTGCTTCCCCACCACTCCAAGCTGCTTTCCTTCTCCTTCTGCCCCCCCCCTCCTTTCTGTTTTTCATCCCCTACTGCCCCCTCCATGCTGATTTCCTTCTCCCCTTTCCCCTGAATTACCTTCTCCACAACACCCTCCATTCCCCACACTGTGCTGCCATCACAACCTCCTTCCACACTGTGCTGCCCCCTTCTTCCTACCCTCCAAAGGAGGGGGCACTATCTTGGTTCTCCTTTCCCCTGTCCCTACCTATCTTCTCCATGGCTGGCTTTATCTGCTACTGGCTGTCATAAAAGTCGCTATATGACGTCACAGCCCAATTTGCATAATTAGAAATTTGGATGTCACATCTTTAAATGCACATATTGTCTAATAATACTATGGAAATTGTCACAGTCGCAACTCTAGAAATTGTTGCGGTCGCGACTTTACAATGGAAGAATTGTTGTGGTTGCGGATTTGCTGTTACATTACATTAAACTGGAGAAAGTTGCTAGATTTGTCGCTAATCACTTTAAAAAAAAAAAAAAGTTGTTAGAGGGGTCATAAAAGTCACTAAGTTGGCAACACTGGAGAGGGGTGGCCCTCTTCTCTAACTGCAGCGGGGAGGCTGCTACTGTGAGACTAACTTCCTTTCAGTGCTTTGGGGCGAGGCTGTAAACAATAACTGCAGAATGATTGGTAATTTCACGTGGAGTCTCCAAAAGTCTCTAATACCCCTGAAAAAGTTGCTAGAATTGTTGCTAGTTGCTTTTAAAAGAAAAAAGTCTCTAGAGGGGTCATAAAAGTCGCTAAGTTGGCAGCACTGTCTGCTGTAGAGGTGAGCGTTACACCGTTCCTCTCCCCAGCAATGATTCAACTTCCTGCCAATCACAGCCAACCACTTCCTGTCTAGCGCTACAGCAGACAGAGCCAGCCAAGGAGGAGGTAGGTAGGTAGGTACAGGGGAAAGGAGGGGGGCAAGCACCAAGATAGTGCCCCCTCCTGCAACGCCCTAGGCGGCCACCGACCTACTCCTTGGCCTGGCCTTGATAGTGGATATATGAGAGAGTTTTTCTGTAAAGTAGTAAAGCCACTAGAATGTTACCTGAGGAGTATGGCTGGTGCATAGTAAGACAGTATCTAATCACACAATACATACAAGTATACATATAAATACATAACTTTAAATAAAAATAACACAAAGAAGAAATTCATAAATATTAATAAGTATGTTAGTCCCTTGTGTACACTAATGCATGCAACCAAGGACTGGATGTACTATTTTTTTTATAGATATTTATAACAGCCACCTATTAATTTGGGACAGAAAACAATGTATGCCACTCTTCCACTTATTTTGTCTTTGATATGCTAGGGCAGATAAGCACATACAGGGTCAGAACTAGGGGTAGGCAGCTGCCTAGGGCACTGCCTATGCTGGGATGTGGGTGATGTCTTAGTGGGCACCCTCCTCCCTCCCCCTGCTTCAGCTCTCCTCTCTTTAATAACTCAAAAAATTCCAATTTGGATTAGCATGTCAGATATTCAAATACAGAACTTGTAAAAATATTATCTTTGTATTTAAATTTGATTTTTAATCTGTTCTTATGTTTACTGATAGCAGCCATGTTGCTAAACAGAACTCACCCAGTCCCATTGTGTCTTATGGTGCTTTACATAAAGAATATACAGTAAGTGTGCCCTAAAGCAACATTTTTAAAGCTGACTATTTTATTTTCTGTACACAATTTGGTAATTTTGAAAGCAAAGATTGAATATATAGTAAATATAAATGTATTTGAGGCATTTTCAATTTTTGGTGTTACTGTTCTTTTAACTTTAGTTTGCAGTGAGATCCCTGCAGGTTCCATCCACAGTGACAGTCTGCAATTTCCCACCACTGCCACTGGAGGTCTTTGCTGTGAGACTCAATTAATTAGACAATATCCAGAGAGTTGTTCCAGTTATAAACAGACTGCATGTAGATTACCTGTGGGTTGGCTGTGTCTCCAGTGTACAGTGTACAAAAATCCTCCTAATTTGCCTCTTGTTGGGAGGCTACAGAATTGAAATACAATTACTCTATTTTACCACCTGACTATTTGGAGACTGACACTGACAAAGCGGTGTATTACTGGCCCAAGCAGTTATATCTAAAATTGGCACACTTTATGTATCTGGGTGAAATTCACATTCTTATCATTGCAGTAATTTCCCATTACTATGATAATTAAAAGATAACTGCATTGGAAATACTGTTGCTTACTGTTTTATATGTCTCCATGCACATTACTGTTTATCCTTTACAATACATTATGTGATGATTCTTCTGTTACCTTAGTATATTATTTGTATCAGTTATTCTGTTAGACAGGTGTCAGGAAAGGCAATATATCTCCAGTATCCCTGTCCTTAGTGCATACATGACAAATACCCTGTACAAAGTCTTATGGAGAACCAGTGTTGTGCCAGCATCATCTACAAAAGTACCGCATCTGCCATGTAATCAAGCAAGTAACATACATTAGGGGTAATTATTGCAGAATATGTTTAATCTGTAAAGAACATTTTCTAGTTTATTATCGTTGCAAAACAAGACATTGATTCATGCTATATTTTTATCTTTCCAGAAAGTAAGAATTTTATGCACATACTATAAACTTAAATTCAGATGCTCGAAAATTGAGTTAAGGATGAAATGTATCACTGGGGAAAAACAATATTTCTGACTGGATGTGTCAAGCGGCATGTGTAAGACAAGTCGGCCCATGGAACGATACCAAAGGGTATCCATGGGCTTAGCTACACAGGCAAGAAAAGAAAAGACTTTGTTTCAGATTTCATTAGTTACAGATTTCTTCAAATCATCTACTGGGCCTGTGTATGATTTAGGACTACAGTGACTTGGGTTTTTGAATCTGTGTGGGAGATAGCAAAAATGAGAATAAGTACATGAGATCCAGTTTATATTTACTGATATTGTAATAATCCCATAATGTGGAATGACTGAATGCTTATTAGTTCTTTTTATTTTTGTCTACAGCAATTACTGTGCTGCCAGATTGTTGTGTGGTTTCAGCGTTTCAAAGTGGCATCAAAAGACTTTTTTAGTTTTACAAAAATATTTTTGAGCAAAATGCAGACAACTGACCACAATCCTACTGGTTTTATTTTGAATATATTAATGAGATCATGTTTCCCATAAGCTTAGCATAAATTGTGCCATGAGATGAGTTGACTTCCTACTACAGTTGACTTTTTGTGAGTTCATTTCCTACTACAGTTGACTTTTTGTGAGTTCATTTCCTACTACAGCTGACTTTTTGTGAGTTCATTTCCCACTACAGATGGCTTTTTGGGAGTTTATTACCTACTACAGTTCGCTATTATGTTAGTCGATTTTCTACTATAGTTGGCTTTTTGTGACTTCATTTCCTACAACAGTTGACTTTTTTATGTTTATTATGGTAAAAAGAATTTTGGATTGGGGAGTGCTGGTTGCTTTTCACTGGTTCACTCAGCTATTTACAATCAGTGTTAGGCTTTGTTCGAAACATAGCAACAATATATTTAATAATATTACTAAGATGCTGGGCAAAGTCTGCCTATTCCCTTAGATCTTCCAGTCCATAGCTCAAAAGATGGCCTTTAAATGCCTGATGTGTTCAAGCCAAGTGTGTTATCTGATTTCAAGTGCAGCTTCTATATTCTGGCCTAATGCATTTACATTGTTTCCAATAGTAGGATCAAAGCATTTTTTAGCAGTAAATTCTTATGTGAATAAACAAGAATCTTAAATTGAGTGGTTTGCATGTACATATGGGGTAAGTTATATTTTATGATTTTTTATTACTTAAAAACATAGAGACAAATCACATCTAAGTGTTCAATATACTGAAGACATTAGTAAACCAGGGGTCCATGAGGCCACAGTCTAAACCCCAAGAATATGTAATCCAAAAGAATCTAATCCAATCCAGAATACATAATCTAAAAGAAAAGTTAGAAGTGAAAAATTGTATAACTACCTTCTGATTGTAATACATAACATGTTTGAGTCAACACTAGTAAATATAGGACAATGCTGCCTAAAATATATTATGTTGTACAAATAAAAGTTAGGTAAGATACCATTTCTCACTGACCCAGAGGCTCCTATCTTTTCTTTTGGATCACATCTAAATGTTGCATACAGTACTATACAGTACTAAAGTATTCTTAATACAAAATCTGGGCAAAGGCGAAACAGAACTGAAAAACGGATAAAAATATAGATACACAATAAAGTTCTAAAACTTTACTTGCATTTGAAATATTGTATATGTTTTTCCTATGTCAAACATGCCATTAATGCAGATAGTTTACATCACCCATGGTTCACAGAGTTGAAAGAGTAATAGCCAATTCATAAGAGGCCAGATTTCTGTATTGATAATTTTTAGAGAGTGCCCTTAATCAAACCACTGCTTAGTGACCATGGGCCTGTGCAGTTTGACTTGGCAGAGGTCTTGTTATCATTATAAATTGAGAGGCTTTCCTGTAAGCCATCACTTTATGGCATTCTTAACGATGACAGTAAAATATGACCATGAAAGTTTTGTCACCCTCAGTATGAGCTTCTCCTCCCTCCCTCCATGTGACTTTCAAGCGCACTGAATCTCCTTCAACCAACATGTTCCACTAATGGGAACAATTCATTTAACCTGTGCCAGATATATAGCTCAGCACTTCTGTAATGTATATAGAATCCAAACAGGTTCGATTAATCGTGTCTTTACATCCTGATTGATGAAGTGACAGGGTTTCTGTGACATCTACGCCTAGAGTGACTTCTACACAAAAGCAGGCCCTTACGGTAAATTATAACCAATAAAAATGTAATTATCTTAACCCCGCCTAGGAACATAGATCATGACAGCAATTAAGGTTAACTTTACCCAACACATATGCCTTTTTCATTCCAACTCAAATCTTCATAACACTGAGATTCTCTGTGATTACCCCTAAGGCCATCAGATTCTTCTCTTATTAATAGCATATAGAAAGGCTACTGCTCAATTACTTGAGATAATGTGAGAATATTGCTAAATAAGCACTTTTTAGAGATGTGAAGACTTTGATAAAAAAAAAAAATTCTATTTAAGTCTCCAGTATTTGGGTTTTCTCTATATTTTACACACATTCTTCTGCATTGTAAGAATGGATTATCTGGATGCATTAACCTGTTGAAAAAGATTAGAGAAACTGATTTTCTGATCATGAGCTCTTAGGCCAGCTCAGAAGAAATCACAAAATCATTTTCATCACGAAGAAAGATTTTACTCAATGAAAGAAGCAAGCTGCTTTAATGCTAGAATATGTCCCACTGAAACATGCTGTAGAATTTAAAGGAACAGTTTAGGCACCAACAGTTATTTGCTGTCTGTTTGGCACTGTTAAATGAAAGTTAAATAAATGCTTTCTGTCATATAAATTATTTATTTATTTCCACCCTTCACAATTTAGCCCCAGTTTGTTACTGAAGCTGCTTCCCTCTCTCAGCCACTTCCTGTTCAGAGTTAAGGAATTGACTGACAGGCTGGATAATGCTAAATAACCAATCAGAACCTTTAAACTGTCATCCACCTTTTTTTTTTTTTAAACTCTGAAAGTTGTAGTTAACACAGCAAAAGCAATTGTTAAAGAAAAGGCTGAAACACTGACTTTCTTTTTATATATGGATTTGGGTGGGAATTCACCATTGTCCGAAGTAGTGCGAACAGTTCGGGCGACTGCGCCAGTCGCATC
>WMED01011013.1:0-15475 GCA_019650415.1 Pipa parva | reverse complement strand
TTACTAATAAAGACTTTGCTTTTACTTACCTCGGAGTGCCGGAGATCTTTCATATTGCTTAAATGTTTTTTTGATGACCTAATACTGGAGTCATTTTATTATTCCGGCATCGTCTATTTAAAAATGCTGTTTTCGCCATGTAGAAAATCACTTTTTTTTTAATGCATTTTTTTAACATCAGTAAGTTGTTGTTTATCCTGCAAAAATCATCAAAAAGCTTGATAAATATCAATGTTTTATTAGTTATTCCTCCACAGACCTGGGACTGCTGGTCCATATGTATCAGTTTGAGCTTTATTAACCCATTATGTTAGAATGCTTACAATTCTTATCACAAAGTGTTCATCCACTAACTAGATTGAGAGGGTTAAACCTGTCTGCTGTATGTCAGTCTGCCTGAGCTCCTCTCGCTTCCCCACCAGCACCTGGGATTATTATATCATTCCCAGAGGACAGTGCTCCCATGTGTCAGGGAACTAAACCAACTTTTAGGTGGGATTGATTTTTTTTCATATGATATGCCATAAGAATGTTTACTGATCTCACTAATTGCTATTAGCCAATCAGAAAGAGGTTTAGGGGGTAATTCAGCATAGTCCGAACTTAACCTCCGATCCTTCGTCTCTGTTCACACAGACTGTTATGCGTTCGCTGATGTGCTGCGGGCGGACATCAGCGAATGCTTTAAAGGGATTCCAGTCTCGCGAGGTGACTCGAATTGAGCCTTGTGAGCCTCGCTGAGACTGGAATCCCTTTAAAGTGTTTGCTGATGTCCACGTGCAGCACATCAGCGAACGCATAACAGTCTGTGTGAACAGAGGTAAAGGATCGGAGGTTAAGTTCGGACTATGCTGAATTACCCGTTAAACCTCTTTCTGATTGGCTAATAGCAATTAGTGAGATCAGTAAACAATCTTATGGCATATCATATGAAAAAAATTCAATCCCACCTAAAAGTTGGTTTAGTTCCCTGACACATGTATAAATGATCCACCTCAAGGAAATCCTTGGCTTAAAATAGACACTTTGTTCTCAGCATAACTAAGGTGTTATTGTTGGATAACAGCATTAGTTGTATTTATAACGAATGTGTAATGGATTTATTATTGTGCTAATTACTGGTACTTTTGGGAGGAGGTTTTTTTTTTCTTTGTCTTTACTTTTTCCTTTTTGTTGTTATGTTGTTATGTTTATTTGTAAACTAATAAAAAAAGAATTACAAAAAAAAAAAAGAAGATGCGGTGACCCTTTAGAGAATTATTCATAAACAACTCACTGCACAGCAACAACCATCTGGAATCAAGGAAGTTACTTTAGATTGTGAGGTTGCACATAGGCTTGAAAAACAAAATTAATATTTTAAACGTTGTGAATTCCATTACCTCGGGAATAGCATTTATGGATTCACTTTCTGTGCAAATGTAAAGTTTCTTTTTAGTTTCTTTACCAACACTAGCTGTTTTTTGCTCAAAGCACAAACTGCCTTCTATCTGCTGTTGCACATTAAGAGAAATAGCTGGTAACTCAGCTGACCTTTATTACTGGCCTAGAAACTAGCTATTGATTCTACTAGGGAGCGTTTAATTTAATTGAGGTGATACAAATCCATTATAGGAATGCACCCTCGCAAATTTTAAAATGTCCCCTTTTACTGGTTTATGATGGTTCTGATGGAAACATAAGGGCATGTATAATTGCATTCCCGTAGAAGATTTTGATGTAATTTCTATATAAATGCTTTCTGGCATTGTATCTACTGTTACATTCAATGAACCCCCATAGTTAATACCAATATGCTTTGTAACTCTTTATTACTGCCATTTCCTAATTTTCTACAAATTTCTCTTGAAGCAATTACTAATAATGGAATAAGGTGAAAACCTTCAAACCCACTGAGTCATTTGAGATTGGCAAAATTGTTGGTTTGAATGTAGGGAACAAGGCTAGCAAAATAAATCCTGTGGTTCCAATGTTATTCCAGTAGAGGGGATTGGAGCATAGAATGAGATACATGGGGGTTATTCACTAAGGTGCGAATTCGACTGTTGAATTCTCAAATTACAGATTCCCATATCAAATCTGTGACAATTTCCGCAAAACAAAGTCATGACAATTTTTAACAATTAAGATTGCGACAATTTTCCCATAATAAAGTTGCGACTACGACAATATTCTCATTATAAAGACGTGACTGCGACAGTAGCAGCCTATTGCGACTGTCTTTATCTGGTGAATTCACACCGATACGCAACAATTCGGACTTTAGTGAATAACCCCCACAGTATGTAAAATAACTCAAGTGTAAGACTTTAGGCCAGTTTGCAATGGAAACTGAGGTCATCTGGCATTGTAAATGAACAGCAATATTGGTGTCTGTATTGGCTGCACTGCCTTCCTACCAGCAGTTTTCAGGGGCAGTTATAAAAAACATTATTTTATCCTCAAACCTAGTCAAACTGGCTAACTCTAGTAGTAAGAAATATCCACTGCAATGGGTTTATATTTGCAGTGACAGTTTGAAGATTCACGTTACCCAAAAAGTCTTTATTCTGTTTGGAGAGGGATATTAGTATTGTACAGGGGTCTTTGCTCAACTAGGCATCCCTCTGTAGTAAATGTTCCTTAGACTATAGCAACAAGATTTCTGCTTCTAAACTTAGTAGGCAAGACCAGATCTGATGATCTTGTAAAACCTTGATGGGTCGTGATGCTGCCAGCTATTTCCTAGGAGAGCCATTTCTTGATTGCAGGTCACTGACCTTAAGCCTCATGCTGATATTAAAGGAAAACGCTTATAAGGAGTAAAGATTGTTTTTATTGCTTATTTTAATACCTATGCTTTACTGGAGACCCAAAATTATTTTGCAATTTATAGTTTTGGCTTTGGCCACTAATTTGAACATTTTGGCTCACAAAGTAGAAAGAGAAACTGAGGACTTTTTTTAAGTACTGAATGTTGGTTTACATGAAATTTTCATATAAAGATGATTTAAACCTGATCTAGATATTTGACCATAGAATAGAAAATCAGTTGCGAGAATATTATAACAGGCACACATTTTCCATCCTACTAAAGGTTTAATGAAGAGGGGTTACTATAGCATATAAGACGTTGCCAACCTGTCCCTAATCTATCCACTGCAGGTTTCCTATCCACAGCAGTTGTATACTGTTGTGCTACCACTGTTTTATTCTACCATTTGTTCTTTGACAAGTCTCAAGTATGCCATTAAAATATTCCAATCGGTTTATTTATGTATTTGTCCTGTGCAACACAGGGCTCAGTGATGTTGGTTGTAACATACATGTGTGTCTGCCTGGAGTTGAACCCAAACCTGGTATTTGCTGTACAGCTTCCTCAGCTATCCAAACACCTCTTTGCCCTCTATTGTAGAATATATTCAGTCTTATCTGAATATCATGATTCTACCTTTCAGTGGTTCCCCTGGGTTTTGGGTAGCCTTATGTGACACTGGTCTAAAATCCATTCAGTCAAAAAGACTATCTCATTGCACATACTTTTACAGGTGAGGGCCCATTTTAAACTTTACATTTAGATCACTGACCCAGCAAAAAGAGTATGTCTACCTATCTCTGTCTCTGTCAAGGTAACACAGAATAGGATATAATTACTAAACCAGAAGGCAACTTAGGCACTGACTGTATCATGGAGAGATATTATTAAAGAGAAAAGTAAAACACAGGAAATGGAGGAAAGAAAAAAGACACAGGGGAAATCATTAACAGGGGAATCTTTCCAGAGGTCTGTTCGTACATATACTACACTACAATATTTCACATTAATATCACCTTCCCTCCACTACTGACTACACTTTAGCTTGCATTGTATTCATCAGAAATGAAACTCAACTATATGGCTCCCTTTAATATGCAGCACAACTGATGTGTATTTGGACAATGCAGAGCATGTGATTATATGCTATCACAGCACTATTTTGGCCATAATCATTGGGGTTGTTTCCTCCTTGGGGTTGCAGCCATCATTTATATTTTAGTAAACAAACCCAGAATAGTCCTACTGGTTCCTATGAGACTTTAGATAAAACGTATTCATGAAGTAGATTTTTTTTCTTTAATGATGTTACTGGTCCTTTAACTACAACACATGTTCTCCAGCTAAATTCTTAACTACTCAGATTAATTTGTGGCACAGTGTCTAAACTGCTCCAACCTACTTTTTCACCTGGTCAGATTAGTTTGCAGTAGAGAATGGACGCTGGAAATAATCTTGATAAAACATTTGACTCAAGAATTTTATTTTTCATAAGGATTTCATCACCTTTCCTAATGTTGATGTCAAACTTTCTGGTCTACAGTTGTTTTGATCTTTTGTGCTGCTTTTCTGTGAATTCGTACTTCACTTATTGTTGTACAGTTATCAGGAATGACTATTTTATAAAGAAATGGTTCAAAGGATCAGTCAAGGTGCAATTATAGGCCTTAGTCAATTTCATACCTGTTCTGGGCCCACAGACTTGTTTACGTGTAGTTTGGAGAACAAATACTACCGGTATTTCTATATTTCTGAAACTCAGTCCCTTTCTTTCTTACCATTACGTATTTAAATTTGGGTGTCAAACTGTCTCACTTTCATTAGTAATCTACCTTTCATTATGTATTATTATTGCCTGTCTGATTTCTTTTCTTTTTCAAATTGTCTCCTCTGGTTTATATTTCATGAATGTTGAATTAATGCCAGTCACTGTTGTGTATTTGTTACCCTTCAGAATAAATTATGTTATGTATTTATCCAAAATTGATTTACAAATATAAATATTCTAGTCTAAAACACTAAGAGCCTCATTGACTAAAGTACAAATTCACCTGTCGAATTCACTTCACTACAATTCTATTTGCATTGCCAAAATGAATTAACAGCTCCCTATTGACTAAGTAGATAATATGCTTGTGGAACAGGTGGACAGTGGTGAACGCTGTCAGATGCCTAGTGTGGCATAATCAGTCAGATAGAAATAGGATGAGGAGTCATGCGGAGTGAGGCGAATTCAACAAGTGAATGGCTATAAAGTCAGTCTCACCATATCCCACTAACTATATTCTGTCTATTCCATCTATTTCTATGACACCTTTTCCCTAGGTCATGTTATCACGAATAGTCACCTTACACAACACTGGAGCCCTGTCATTAACCCTCCAATTTGCCAGTATGAATTGGCAAAGTCAAACAAGTGAATTCAGAGCAGTTCATCTAGTCACATTGGCACCTTGGCACCACTCCGCTGCTTATTCAATAGTAGAGGTACCTGTGCAAGCGCACGCAAAATGATGAAAACAGCTCCAAAAGGTCGCGACTCATGTAGATGCCCGAATTGGTCGTGTATTCGCCACTTCTCAGATTTTGCTCAATAACAAACATGGGGAAGTACAAAGTGGATTTGAATTCACAGTGACTATTTGGACTTTGAGGCCAATGACCTTTTTAGAGCCAATGAGGCTCTAAAAGTACTGTGTGTTTAATAAACACACGTCACTACCATTTGCATCATCAAGTCAATATGCCATTTAGGAGTTGAATAAACAGAATTGATTTTGTGACAATACATCACTTTATCTGGCAAATTAATTATTTAATGAATCCCCGTGGTTTCATAGCTCCCATTTTTGTTATTACTACTTACATGTAACATATTATTACTACTATTTTCACAAAAAAGAAACCAAGGCCGTGTGATTAAACTGTTCATTTTCAGCAGTGAATACTATTTTTTTTTCCCCTCTGCTTAGTTTGATAAATGTCTCACAATGTTTCTACATGACTTCCCTTCACAATACACTTGCCTAAAAAATTAAATTGTAGAAATTTAAACGTGGAACAAATATCAGCTCAGGTCATTTTTTGTTTTTTTGTATTACTCACTATAAACTTTTAAAAATATTGAAATTCTAAATTAAAATATTAAAGAATATGTTTACTGTTTTATTTAACTTTATTCAAACACTTGTTTTTGAATAACTTTCTGGGGGAATTCCTTAACAGAAGTAATAATTTACACAGGTCTAGTAACCCATAGCAACCAATTAGCAGTTAGTATTTACTGGCATAAGACAGCTAAACCAATCAAAGCCAACCTCTGTGGTTACAAGACCACTATAAAAGAATGTCCCTATTGGTAAATTTGGCAGCAATGTTGAAAATACATTACTGCTACTGTTAAAGGGGATGGAAAGTCTAAACAAAATTTTGTTTTTTTAATTGTCCTGCTATTTCCCACATCATTACCATCTGATTGTACAGACACGTTCTCTAACAATATATTTTTTGTGCTATTTCAAGACTGTGACATTGTTTCAGTTTGCTTTGTGGAATAAACTCTTGGAGATGGGAAGATTAAAAGCTGAATTACAGAAGCTTCAAGTTAATGGAAAGGTCACAAGTTATTGTAGTGCAGTGCTGTATTTATTTAAACTGAAATATTGTGCCCCAAAACACGAGTCTATAAAAACATGTTGTCAATGGTTTAATGCCCCTTTACTACTGCTTACAGTTGTGCTAGCTATCCTCCTATTTACTTATAACATTTTAATGTACTAGTCTTCGGTACAGAAAGACATATTAAGCCTGGGTACATTTCTGAGCAGTAAAAAATGTAAAGTTTAATTCCAGGACTGTATATGGGAAGTGATGACTTTAAAAAAGAAAAAAAAAATCTAACATTTAAACATATTACATTACTAGTCTAATACCGGACGCTGTAATCCAAAGTACTACTTCTGTACAAAATGTGCAATTGTTTGCTTGGCATAAAGATTTAAAGCAGAAATGTTCTTTGCTGATTTAAGAACCTTAAGAGTAAATAAATGTTAAGTAAGAAGTGGTATAGGTGTAACATGACAGTACACATTGTTACAGTTTTTCTTTAAGATTACTTAATTGCACCAGCATGGATACTGACATTGTTTATATGAATTAATTTGTACTATACTTTAAAATAATATATTGTTTTTATAAATGACATACTGTTTACATTATTTTCTGTTTATCTCATCTAGGATTTACACCTAGTACTCATACTATCATACATTATTAATAATTAATTCTTATATAGCACTACTATTTTACGCAGTGCTTTACAGAGATTCATCATTCACTTCAGTCCCTGCCCCATGGAGCTTACAATCTAGTTTCCTTATTTTGTCGCACACACACAGATGTATGTTTTTGGATTGTGGGAGGAAACCCACACAGGTGCGGGGAGAACATACAAACTCCATGCAGATAAAGTCCAGGGTGGAACTGAACCCAGAACCCAGCGCTGCAAGTGCAGTGCTAAACGCTGAGCCTCCGCACTGCCCATGTACAATTTCTGTGCACACACATACACACACACATACACATATACACACACATATATCATGATATTTTGTTCTGTAAAAAAAACACAACCATTAACTTTTTATTATCTATATAAAACATTTATATTCCTCATGGTCTTTAAGGACAATTATAGTTACATAGATTCTGTGTAGTTCATTACTTACTGTGAAAAATACGCATATATTCAGACAAATCTATATCTTCATTTTCTCAAAATCTTGATATTTTACAATTTATGAAAATAAAATAAAATACAGTGGTAGGAGCAGATATTTTCCATGGCAACTGTCCCATCATTTTAATGTAAGATGTCATTGTTCATTGCCACGAAGCCACTGAAACAGCTGAGTTTTCTTTTCTTTTTTTTTTTTTCCCTTAAAAAAAGTCATTTATTATATCTGTCTGCATTCATGTCTAGTACACAAAGCTTGGCGTTCAATTCTCCAGGTGCCTTCTTCATAGGTACAGTGGCATATAGTGCAATCATCTGTCTTTACCTCCCTTCCCGCTGGAATAACAACAGTCTCTGCAAAACAGTTTGGTCCTAAAACAAAAGAAAAAAAGGCGAAGATTAAAATTTGGTTATCCTGTTCAAAACCTGTGATAATCTATCATAATAAACCGTTAGGGACCTTATTTCTACAAAATAATCTGATCCTGTAAGTAAGCTTACTGCTGCCGGTGAATTGAAACAATATAGCTTAGATTTAGAAATACTTTATGAAAATAATGTTATGTGCTGCTTTGAAACATCAGAATCCATGAATATTGAATTAAATGATGGTAAGTGATATATGTGGTAAACTGTAGAAATTATTATCTTAGTTTTGACAAGATCACCATAAACTTTCATTTTTCAATATAAGTGACAGCACATTTAAAGGATAAATATCCATAAAATACGTTTTGCATGATAAACAGATGTGATCTGCAGCAAACAAATGCGTTATGAAGCATTTAATATTTTGGGTTAGCATAACTGCTGCATCATGCTTTAAATTAAGACTTTGTAGCTGCAGTCCTATGCAAAGTCGACTGATACCGGTGATATCCCAATGAGTTATGTCAAGTGACGAAACAAGCTTATTTGTCTCTGACAAAGAGCAGAGACTCTGCCACATCCCTATCTGAATTTTAGGGATTTTGTATCGGTCAGGGGAAATTTCAGTCCTAGGCCTAAGCTAGAATTACATAGCAATATCCTTGAAATGTTTTGGGAAGCTCAGTTTTCAGACGTAAATAGAGAATAATACTTAAAAATATTTGAATTTTTGTTTGTAACAAATTTTAAAAAAAATATGAATTACTATTAAACACTGAGGAATCCTTCAGACTGAGGCATGTTCCTTTAAAGTAACTGGTTGTCTTTGTCTGACTGATTTTTAATTGTTGGTGTTAAACTATGCTTCAGATCTTCTTGCCTTGATGTGTGCTTAAGGCATGACTTGAATTCTGTTTGCCCTAAGTGCAACCACTTTATTAGACTGCTTCTTACCTACTACTCTCCCAACTGCCAGTAGATCCCTCCTATTCCAGTGTTTGTGGCTCTTGCCACCAGACTTTGTCTTAACTTCTGGCAGAACAGTCTGACCATGAAGCCTCACCAAGCCTGTAAGGAATACTAGGCTCAGTCTTTTGTCATATGAATCACTTCAAACTAAAACAGCGCTGTATTGTCACAAATATTAGAGACAGCGCTGTATTGTCACAAATATTAGAGACTGCGCTGTATTGTCACAAATATTAGAGACTGTGCTGTATTGTCACAAATATTAGAGACTGCGCTGTATTGTCACAAATATTAGAGACAGCGCTGTATTGTCACAAATATTAGAGACAGCACTCTATTGTCACAAATATTAGACAGCACTGTATTGTCACAAATATTAGAGACTGCGCTGTATTGTCACAAATATTAGAGACTGCGCTGTATTGTCACAAATATTAGAGACAGCACTTTATTGGCACAAATATTAGAGACAGTGCAGCGCTGTATTGTCACAAATATTAGATTCAGAGCTGTATTGCCACAAATGTTAGAGACAGCGCTGTCATAAATATTAGAGACAGCGCTGTATTGTCACAAATATTAGAGACAGCGCTTTATTGTCACAAATATTAGAGACTGCGCTGTATTGTCACAAATATTAGAGACTGCGCTGTATTGTCACAAATATTAGAGACTGCACTTTATTGGCACAAATATTAGAGACAGTGCAGCGCTGTATTGTCACAAATATTAGATTCAGAGCTGTATTGTCACAAATATTAGAGACAGCGCTGTCACAAATATTAGAGACAGCGCTGTCACAAATATTAGAGACAGCGCTGTATTGTCACAAATATTAGAGACAGCGCTTTATTGTCACAAATATTAGAGAGCGCTGTATTGTCACAAATATTAGAGACAGCGCTGTATTGTCACAAATATTAGAGATAGCGCTGTATTGTCACAAATATTAGAGACAGCGCTGTATTGTCACAAATACTAGAGAAACCCTCTTGCAAAATTTCTCAATCCAGGCCCCATCTCTTGTTGACACCTATTCCTGGAGAAAAAATAGTTTTCAGTGGGCGCACTTTTGGATATGAACTACATATTGTGGTGCTAAAAAACGTCCCATGGGTGAGATGGATATGTGGCAGCGCTGGAAAGAAAACAGGAGACAAGGGCAAAAAATTGCCCCTAGCGTAATACAGTCAGATGATGATGATGGTGAAGAAAAAGTGATTATTTCAAATGAATTAGAAAATAATGATTATCACTATAGTGAATAGACGCGATTAATCCACTTGCAAACTAAACCAAGTTACATTGGTGTGGGCTCCCTGGGTTATTTAATATCTTTGGTAAATTCAAAATATTGTTGATACCATTTACACAGTTTGGAGGCAAGTTTACTTAGGAATATGGATTTCTCTACATTTTGGACACCCTGATAATCAGAAGAATTTATATATCCCAGGTCAAAGCCTGATGGTCATGGGCATATCATTCATTCCAAGAATTATATTTCCTCTCAGTTTTAGTTTTTCCACATCCAGCTATGAGGAGTAGCAATTACCTCCCTAATACGGATGCATATTAGGCCCTTGTCCTGGAGATGAGGCTTCTTTAGGATGCATCAAACACTTACTGACATGGGAATAAGTGTAAAAATGAATTCAACTGAGCAAAGGATGCATCAAATACATAACAAATTTGCAGTAATTATTGCAGTTCATGTGATCAATACACGTAATTGCTTCATAATGTTATGATTGTAATTTGACCTTACTGTATATGTTTAAGCTACTTAGCTAGAAGCATTATTTTTAAGACGGGCACTGAGATCTGCAGCTCAGCAAGAAGGAGTTTTATGGGGGGGTTTTCTCACAAATTCTTTTCAGTGTCCACTGGTTTCTTTCAGTTAGTATTCTTAACAGATGCTGTCTTCCCATCACAGAAAATACTGTCAGAACTATGTACACTGTTTCTCTAAATGTTCCAAGCAAAACTGAAGTGTTTTTGACAGATGCTCCTGAAAGTCATGAACAACCTGTCCTCTTTTAAATTCAGTCTGGCATTTTCCTGTTTACAGATACAGTATATAACATTGCATAGATCCTAAGCTAACACATGTACTGGTTTCACAAACACCTAGTAGATGTTACAAAAGAAAAAAACAACAACTAAAAACAATTATCTAATGAATTATTGTAATGTTGTCTCTATTAATTTGCCATTACTTGCAAAAGGGATAGGTGAGCCAGACAAGAAGGGTGTTAAAAGTAAGGATGAAATAACACAGGGGTAGTATATAGAAGTGTAACCCAAATAGCTCCTCCGACACCTCCGTCACACACCACTTGAATATATGCAAAGTGTAGTGCAGCTTAAATGGGTTATATTGGAAGTGGTGTATAAACCAGCAAGGGTTAGTGATTTATGAAAATTGCTGTTGTTAAAGAGAGTGTCTTTATTCTGTATCTTATTCTGTAACTTTCTACTTAGTGACCCTTATATTAGGCTTATAGCAGGTCTATTCAGCAGTGCTATTATCAAGATGCTAATCTGTACTGAAGAAGTAAGGCCTTGTGTGCAGTCACTTGATTTGTAGACGTTACTGACCAATGGACACATGGGGCTGAGTTGTTTAATTTTATTATCGGAGCGTAAATAATTGAAATTGTACACTTGACAAAGAGCCTGTGGGCTCCAAACATTGTGGAGTGACAAATAAAGAACACCTGTTTGCTTAAACCTATCACCAGTTATTTTATTTATTCTGAGTGTGGATTAACATGCACAGGGCAGGAACAGCAGAACCTGGGATTAAAGCTATGTCTCCTGCATTTTTTATATTGATTCAGAGTGAAAAATGTCAACAATGTGCCAGCATGAACTAGGAATTCTCTACCACTGAAATAAATGTAAAAGCAACTGATGACAGTTCAACAACAATACTAGTAACAATAATGCCTAAAAAATACTGGCAAAAAATGCAACAAAATGGTGATATACAGTAATTATTATTATGTTAATATATTGTGAAGGTTTTGTGTTTGAGGGGAGGTATTTTGCCCCAATTATCCAAACATATTGCTGGGGTCAGACAGGGTTTTTTAAGTCACCTCAGCTGCAGGTTAGAGTCTGGATAAAAGGCAGTTGGGAGAGCCATTTGGGATTGGTTGGTTTGCTAAAGGAAGAAACTGTGTTTGGGAATTGCTGCATTTTGAGTCTCGCTGTGTTTTACTGAATAAGGACTTCCCATTGAAAGTGGTGTACAATTTGGATTTGTTTATTTTAATAAGAAAGGCTGTATCTAAGTTTGTTTTGTGGAAATAAAAGCTGAATATCTAAAACTCGCTGTTTGCTGTAAGACATTCATGAAAGTCTGCTATGATGCTCTACATATGGTGTAGGATGCAGGCACACAATCTATTAAAGGAGAAGTACCCTTAAAGGCAAGGTTATTAAAGGGATGTTTGTGTTTTTCAAGTTTTCCTGCTTAAAATTGGCTGCCATGGAAGAAATAGAGAAGGGGCTTTTGTGTGCTGCACAGGTGCAGCAGCAAGCTAAGGCACACCTTGCCAAGAAAGGCTGTATCTAAGTTTGTTTTGTGGAAATAAAAGCTGAAAATCTAAGAAACTCACTGTTTGCGACAAGTCATTCATGGAAGACTGCTATACCATTTGATTGATTCCCTACAATATGCATATAACTAATATGGTGTCTATATAAATATGACATCATCTGTCTATTTAGTTGAACTTGCTACAATATTTACCACATGAAGCCGTGAATAGGCAGAATTTTCTGCTCTACAGTATTGATAACTATTAAGAAGTATAGCAAATACACTTTGGGAGGTGATTTTGTACTTTTTTGACTAAACCCTTAATAAGCTACTTTTTTCCCATAGTGCAGGTTGCAACAATGAAACAATTTTGAAATGTTACAAAAGGTTTGCCCTGGATAAAGGATTCTGGGTAAGGTATAATATCAAGATAAAATAATTGTAGGTAATAGCAGGAAAAAAAGAACAAAATAATATAGTTCAAAAATATTTGTTTTGTTAGAAATAATGAAATATTATACAATATTTTTTTTAACTTTCTATCCCCTTTACTAAGTCCTAAAAATTGCAAAGAAAAAGAAAAACTTTACAAACAATGCAAAAACTGGGTTACATACCAAGGTATCAGGAGAGCACTGTCCAAAAGTTCCAGTGATAGTAGAAAAAAGGAGAGGAACACCTGGTATATGCAAAAAGTGGTAGATTTACTACCTGTTTATTCAGGTGTAGAAGCCTTTACACATTTGATAAAGAGTTATACACCCTAAACATGTGGTGTTCTTCAATAAACAGGTAGTAAATCTACCACTTTTTGCATATACCAGGTGTTCCTCCCCATTTTTCTTCTAAGTCCTAAAAATACTTGTTCTTTATGTAAAACATTAATTTTGTTCCTTCATATTAGGTAAAATAGTTTTCATTATTAAGCTAGGGATAATTTTTTCCATTCTTCATTGTTGTATTTTTTTTTTCTTGGAATAAACTCTTCATATTTGGGCCTCATCTTATTTCTTAGCCTGCTATGGGGCTTGACCTGTTGCCATCAAGCACTGCTGAAATTGTGAAGAGGTCATGTCATAACTAAATGTAAGTGGGTTTTGCAGTTATTTGTATATCAGTGTATATAGTTTACTCTGTATATTAACAACAGTTATTCAGCTTATGATTACTTTCTTTGACTATGCATTTTCAGATGAAACATTCCACATGCCCCACTCTGCATTTCCTCACTCGTATGTGTGTACATTCCTCGACGTCAACTACGCTCCTCTCAAAGCAACCAGCTTTGTGTGCCACGTACTAATACTGCCCTTTCTAGTCTTAAACCCTTTTCTCTCTTTGCCCTTCACATATGGAATTCTTTACCTCTTTGTCTTCGCCAGGAACATTCCCTCTCCATGTTCAAAACCAAATTGAAGTCGTATCTTTCAGAGCACTAGCACTGATTCTTATCATTGATTTTATTGATATATTTTATTTTATCTTTATTTATTCATGTTTAATATCTGTATTTATTGACCTATGTCTCAACACATTTTACAGGTCGTATTGTCCTTCTATCTGTGTATGTAAGTCTTCCTCACCCTTAGATTGTAAGCTTTATGGGGACGGGACCTCCAACCTCTTGTGTCAACTGCAACCCGGCACTTAAAGTGATGTATCCTTGTGATATTTTACTTGTATTGTTTGATGCACTTTTCCCATGTCTCTATTAAATTTGTATTGCTGAATTGTATAGCACTGCATAAAGTTGTGGCGCTTTATAAATAAAATTAAACATACATTCACAATACATTCTGGAAATGGTCTTTTGTAAACTGGCGTTTTGTAAACTGTGAATTGTTTGAGCAGAGAGCTTTCTTATTTAATGGTTCACTGTGAGGTAAAAGTAAATCATATAAAAGATTCTGAAGCCGCACTAAAGTAAATGAAAAATATGTAACTGTGAGGGAAAGTAGACTTTGCTTCTAATGAGAATTATTATGTAAGAGTTAATAGTTATCCACCCAGGAGTTGGTTGAAAATATACTGCAAAACAAGTGTCATCATTTAAGTGTCATTTAGTGTCATTATTTTCAAAAGGAAGCTTTGATACTATTTTCCAAGGTTTTTATTTGCAAGATTTTCCTGGGAGCTGTTCTCTTTGTCAGCATTTAAGAAATGACAATGAGTAATTAAACTGGTCAGCTGCTGTACAGTAAAATCTGTATATCTTACCTTAAGCAGCATACGTCAATAAAAAAAAAAAAGAACATAGTCACCTCCACCTGTGACACTTCTTGTCACCTTTGTAACTTAAAAGTCAATTACTTCCTAAAACCATTACTTTTTGCACCCTGGAGGAATATTCTACTTTGACTCTATCTAAAAGTTTTCTGCAGCATCCATTGTACAGAATTCACAAAGGAAATCCTAGTAAGGATTTATTGTCGTATGTTGAAGAGCTTTGAAGCCTCAATTACACATACCTACAAATGGGGAGGGCAACACACAGTAAAATCATTATATTTTTCACGCCTTGTTTAATGTGTCGGATTATGTTTGCTAAGCAATTTAATCTAGAAGACCCTATTAGTGACTGATTCTGCATTTACTTAATAATTACTGTCAGTAAAATAATGAAAGAAGTGAATGCCAGACACCAAGTTGCTGGTTTAGTGTAATGCTGAATAGTTAGCGAGCTAGGTTTACAAAGCTAATGAATCAGACCAAAATCCTATTAAAGAATCTTTTAGATTACTGTGTCACCTGACTGTCTGACTGCAAATGCATTACAAATGCCTGAAACTGCATCCAGTGATTGATGAGATTTTAATGTGAGTCATTTGGAGCCATAAAAATGTCATTTAAATTTAAACACTGACTGGCTGAAATTTTAAACACAGGACATCCGGTTACCATGCATTTCAAATAGTAGTCCAGAGAAATGAATGAAAGATGATGAGGATTTGGACTGGCCCATCAGAGGATCCTCTGGTGGGCCCCAGTATTGGGGGCTCAGGCCTGGTGCTATATACTGTATATATATATATATATATATATATATATATATATATAT
>WMED01011012.1:0-15475 GCA_019650415.1 Pipa parva | reverse complement strand
ATCTTCTGTACATTATATTCCCTGATAGGAGCTACAGAATACTGCTTATAGCCCCTGGGATAGACACATACATGTGTATTTACCTTCTGTACATTATATTCCCTGATAGGAGCTACAGAATACAGCTTATAGACCCTGGAATAAACCTATGTCTGTATTTTTACCTGAATGTTGGACATGCAGGTTAAGCTAATGGATACTGTTTATAATTCTGAGAATAAAACGTGTGCATCTGCATTTATCTTATGAAGATTTCAGCCCCTGGATATGGGTGTAATTTGGAGGATTTTGTCTATAGACCTTAGACTGGAATATTTTGTAGAATTTATCTTCTTTATGTTTCAGTTCTTGGACCTAGGGGTTTCGTGTGAGCTACAGCATACTGTATATATCTGTTTTTATATGATCCGTCTGTTTGATCAAGCTCACATCAATCACCCAAGTCAAACTGTTTATAAATCTGTACTAAAAATATATGTACATTTTAGCTTCTGTAGATTATTGTCCCTAGACTAGATGTAGGTATTTGGTGTGATCTAGGGAATTCTGTCTATTGATCTGAGATTGGAAAATTAAAATTAATTATAGTTTTTTGTTTTCTATTTTATAATGCTGCTGGAAGATGCTTTTTATACATCTACACTAAAACTTATATACTTTAACCTTGTTAAGATTTGAGCCCCTGGATGTTGGTGTTTACTGCATGTAAAGGATGCCACCATACATAAGTATAAAACTGGAAGATTTTTTAATTTAGCTTCTGTATGTTTCAGTTCTTGGACTTAGAAGTTTGGTGTGAGCTACATGATGCTGTTATAAATTGGTTTATTTTACTTTTTGTATCATTCAGTGTTGGACGTAGGTGTTTTATGGGAGCTAAAGGATGCTGTTTATTAGTGTCTTTGCTTAAATCTATGGCTAACACAGTGCTACACTCTACTGTTAGTGTGGGACTGGAACATTAACATTAATTTTACTTTTTGCATGATTCAACTGTTGGATGTGTGTTTTTGGTATGAACTAATGTATGCTGTTTATAAATCTGTGCATTTATCTTCTGTATAATCCAGCTACTTTGATGTGGGTGTTTGGTGTAAGCTAGAAGATACTGATTATAAACCAGAGAAAATGGTGTGTGTTGATCTTCTTAATTCTAGCTTAATTTTAATTTTTATTCTCCTTGGCTTTCTTCTTTAATATTTTTATCCTACCTATCTTTGAAAAAGCAGTAGTACATGAAGATCTTGCAAGGGTATTAATAGCAGATGCAGGTTCATGCCTAATTACCGAAAGGCTGCAAAGTTTAAATTGTGAAATGTTTGTTTCAATTTTATGCTGGAATAAAGATGCAGGAGGTTATTCACTAAAGTCCAAATTGTTGCATATAGGTGTGAATTCGCCAGATAAAGACAGTCGCAATAGACTGCTACTGTCGCAGTCGTGCCTTTATAATGAAAATATTGTCACAGTTGCGATTTTACTATGGTAAATAGTTGCAGTTGCAACTTTACAATGGGGAAAGTGTCCCAGTGGCAGATTTGCTATGGAAATCCGCTATTTGAGAATTCGACAGTCGAATTTGCACCTTAGTGAATAACCCCCCAGTGAATGTGTGGATATTTGCTCTGTATCAATGAATGCAGGTCTAAAACTTCAGAACAGGAATATTTTACTTGTATTTGTCTTCTGTGTGATCAGTTTGGTTTGTAAAACAGCTCTTTATAAGGTTATAGTTAAACCACTAGTTCATTTTTTTTTTTTTAAATGTTTAACCTGTGATACCTTTACATTAATCACTATGTCTTTCACCTGTTCATGAGTTATGCTGCCAAATACCTATTTTTATTCTAATATCCATGGTAATGCTTAGTATACATTTATTTACAGGTATTATTTTTTACAGAGCGAGTGCTTTAGCCATTTTATTTCTTTATTTGTTTTTAATTCTGTTTTAAAAATACCCCTTCTCTAAGCCCATACATGTACATGAAGATCTACAGTTTGTAAACCTTTACCTTTGAGTGGACTGTGGGCTCTGTTCTATAACTTTGTGGTCAAGAAAACAAACGATTAGCCTTCATAAATTAGCACTTTTTTTATTAAGCCAAGGGTCTCCAACAAGTGGCCCAGCAGCCACATACGGTCCCTAAGACTGTCATGTGCAGCCCATTACAGAGAGCAGGTTGAAGGGGAGGACGTGCCGCCTAATGGCGTAGGATGAGCAGCTGCAATGTCAGGGTGGGCACAGTACTGCACCGGTGCACCACCATGGCCCTCAAAACTACTTCCTTACCTGCACAAATGTTTGTGTGATTGTACATTCAAACATATGAGCGATGTAAGCAGGTAAAGAATCATCATCTAGTAGCAGCACATGAAAAAAATTGGTAAGTGAAAATTTGGAGTGTATCGAGTATTGAACAAGAATTATAAATAATTTCATTGATCCATGGCAACTAAATATATAAAGCTGGAGATGCTCAGCTAGCATATAGGAGAGAGCTATCCCACTTATTGAAAAATATTGGATGATATGTTTCAGGTAATTGTCCTGAGTTGTTAAAGGTATAGCTAAATCAAAACATTTAAGATTAAAAATAATTTGCAATGACATGATTGACATTCATTAAATAAAAGAAAAAAAACTGTAATCCATCTGATCTTAAGAGGAGGCATTGTTGTCAGCCAGTGACAAGACACTTCCCTACATCTTTGGTTCATGACGAGATTAAAATCCCATTCATGTCCAGACATGGTCACTTTTTGTATGTTCTAATAAAAGCAGGGGTTCTTTTCTTTGCCATTATTATTTTTTACTGTTTTAAGATCTGTAAGTCTTTGGTTACTTTTGCCACCCGTTCACTGGAAAATGGTATCCTATCCAGCATATTTTTTTTTTTTTAGACTGTAACGCAGAGTAACTATCAGTTTGTTGCATTTCCCCTGGTAAAAAGTTTGTCTTTGAAACATTAAAGTGAAGTTCAGAAGCACCAATAATAATGCTCAGAACAGTCAAACTGAGTAGATCAAAAATAGAGGAACCAGCAGTTACCATCCATTTCCCTAAACAAAACCATCAAGTACACGTGTTGGGGGATAGTTATTAAAAGGAATGCCTCTCCTGCAAGGATCTGCAGATAGCTTCTTTATTTTTTCTTTATATTGTGATTTGTCCTAAAATGGCACTAGTGCACTTTGCGTTTTTATTTCTATTGCTGTTTTTCAGCAAGGATACAGGTCAGTCCTCCTAAAAAGGGTATTTTGTTTTCCATTTGACTTGAGAATTGCGATCTGTCGGGGATATCAAATATGCAAAACATTGCTGGAATGGGAACTTGGTATAATGTTTGTTACTGCATTGCAGATGATTTAGGATATTAAAAGGGGAAATACAATGTAAAGCCCTGAATTCTGTTTTATCTGTTTTAAGTTTTGCTAGATTTTTTTCACTTAAAGTTAGCCCCATCTTGTTTTTTTATTTCCAGCTTCGTCTTAACAGCATTAAGAAGCTCTCCACAATTGCTTTGGCTCTGGGAGTAGAAAGAACACGTAGCGAGCTTCTGCCATTCCTGACAGGTAAGCAGATGAAGGAAAAATATGACAAAGCTTTAGGTGTTTGTTTGTATTTACCTCCAGCCTCCCCCTTTAGGTACAAACACTTATGTCAGACAACTTTGTCTATAATACAACACTTTTTATTCTGGGGCTTAGCCAAGCTGCTCCACTGCATATTTTTTTGAATTTGTACGTGAAAGATTAATTCATATTCATAAGCAATTTCTGCAAAACCTCCTTCCTTCCTTACAGTGGGTGTTTAGTTTTTTTATGTAGAATTGTAACCATGCAATCCTGCGGCAGTTATTCATCCAGGCATGCAGTAGCAGTTTTACAATTTATACTAGGGGAAAATTTACTAAGAGCTATTCGACCATATTAAATGATTTCACCCCATTTCACTGTGCATTTTTGTTTCCCCATACTTTTCAATTCCCCTGATTTACAAACAATGGATAAAAATGTTTCCCCATTGAAATAAATCATTAACAAGGACACACTTTGCAATGATTTTTTTATGAGGGTTCCTTCCATTACAGAGCGAAGTTGATATCTCTTTCCAATGGGGAAATATTTTGGACTTGGGCTAAATGACAGGACCATCTCCATAGGGAATAACGGGTTTACACCAGCCTGAGGGTGGAGAATTCTTTTGGGGATAAAAAAGCTTTTTACAGTTTCGTAAATAGGAGAAAACAGCGATATTGTTAAATATGGGTTGTTTCTCTTGTATTTACTAGTCAAAAAGCTTGTTTGACTTCAGTAAACGTGACCTATGGAGGAAGAGCATTTTGATCCAAAAAAGCCATAAGATAATTCCCCCCACCCCACAAGTCTTTTTTAAAAGCTGCTTTTTTTTTTCTTCTATTTTTTCCTTCTGTGTTTGAATTTCACATATTACCTTTTCTGCAGATACAATATATGATGAAGATGAAGTTCTCTTGGCTTTGGCTGAACAGCTTGGGACCTTCACTTCATTGGTGGGGGGACCAGAATTTGTACACTGCTTACTGGTGAGTGTTTCATTCTGCAAAGTTAAAAGCAGTTCATTTTCAGTCACAGTTAGTCTTTCACTTTAAGCTGAGTAAATGTGTTAGAATCCTGTAGGGTTGCTAAGCAACCTTGGCAAGACTGAATGAAGAGCAACAATTTGTTTTACCAGTGGATATACAAATGTCCATGGCGGTTTCTTCTTTGTAACCATCTCCAATTTGTCTTTTAAAAAGCCACCACTGGAGAGCCTGGCGACAGTTGAAGAGACTGTAGTGAGAGACAAAGCGGTGGAATCTCTTCGTGCCATTTCTCATGAACATTCGCCTTCAGATCTCGAAGCTCATTTTGTCCCTTTGGTAAAGCGATTGGCTAGTGGTGACTGGTTCACTTCCCGCACTTCTGCTTGTGGTCTTTTCAGTGTATGTTACCCACGTGTCTCCAGCACAGTGAAAGCTGAACTAAGGCAGTGAGTACCATCTTTTTATTGTTGTATTTACATAGGTTAATATTGTCTTACTAGTAATGTTCAGTTGCTGTGAATTACAAAGAATGTTTTTCAATAAATTGAGGGACTGTTGTTTTGTTTATTATTAATTTATTGCCATGTAATATTAGATCAGGAACACCAATGTATGAAAATGTCTCAGATTATATGGTATGCTTGTCTGCACTTGCAGAATGATGCCTAATTTGTAAAAAGTATGATATTTCTATTTAGAGCAGGACACCAATATAAAAGCTTCTCAAGGTTTGACACTAGTACAAACATGAACTCCTCCCTCTGTTAGGACCCTTGCACAGGAAGTATGACACCAGTTTTTTGTATTTTACGAGCCGAGCTGCCTGGTTCTGAGGTCAGGCTAGTTTCCATTGTTAGTCTACTACTGGGGTGTAATGGGGCACAGCATATGGTGCAAGCCCTCCATCCATCTACCCCAATGGGGATTCCTAGTGTTTTGGAATGTGGACCTGTTTTGGCCCAGCTAATGCAGTCTCTTGTTTGTCTCTCATAAGTTTTATGAAGAGTTAATTTAGTGAGACTTCTAGGTAGCGGGGGTGGGCCTTTCTGCCTTCTGATTAGGAAAGCCTAGAAAACCTCCCGCAGAGGGTCCCCCCCCCCCCCCCATGAAAGAATGCAAGATCTTTGATTGAATGTATGTAGGGACCTAAGATGTCCTTATTGGTGATGTTCATGGGAAAACGAGAATCTCTAAGGTTCTGAGCTCTCTACAATTCCTCACTTCATCACTTGCTTTGGTTTGCTTGTAGGGACCTATCCTAGGTATCTTAAGGTATACTGGCAGGGTTGGGGGCCCTTGGTGCAGCTGCAGTGTTTGTCATGCTTCTCGCCATGTGCTCCCTCCCTTTGCTGAAAATGCAAAGCTTTAAGAATTTGTCTAACATGAGCTCTGTTTATATTTGATCCCTTTGGCATTTTTACAAAGTGACAGCCATCTGAGCACTTCTCTATTCTTTCCTGGTAGGCATGACTATAAGCAGATTGCTCACCACTGAATTTCTCTTCCTTTAAGACATCCAGCAGCAGAGGGAGAAGCTTTCCCGATGGCAGTTCAGTGACAGTTGTCTCCTTACACTTTCTTCTAAGAGAAATTGCAGTTCATTTTTTGTTTAATGCCCCAGGGATACAAGGGATTTGTCAAATCTTTGGCTTATAGTTCTTTTCTGGATTCTTCAGACTTCCAGATGTAATTTGAACTTTTACGCTGCTTAGCCTTGATCAGAACCTCGGCCATATCTTTGATAACATGATGACTTTTTGATTTAAGCGCTGGTATATGTTTTTTATTCCAAGACTTCATTCAACCTCCTACCCCCTTTTTGGGAATTCAGCTTTCAGATCACCCAACATTATTTGTGGGCTCTTAATTGGGCTTTCTGGGGCACATTATTAATATGCATTATTTAAATGCCTCAGCTTACTATATAGTAATTTTTTGTTACTTCTCTTTAAATCACAATATTGGACTAAAACACTTGAATTATTATAATTTCTATTATTATTATTTTATTATTATTTTATTATTATATTATTATTATTATTATTTGGGACAAGAGGGTGTGATAGCAGCTGATCCTAAAATTAAGTAGTGGAGGAAAAGGGAAGTGATTGTTTGGAGCAATAGATGCTGGAAGAAAAGAACAGTAAGCTTCTACTTTTCAAAGTCATGTAGGTGTTTTTATGATAATGGGATTAAAGGTTTCAACGAAAGGTTAAAAGGTAATGGTACAAAAATTACTTTTTAGGCATTTCCGAAATTTGTGCTCAGATGATACTCCCATGGTGAGACGAGCTGCTGCTTCCAAGTTGGGTGAATTTGCAAAGGTTTTGGAATTGGAACATGTGAAGAATGAAATAATTCCTATGTTTTCCAATTTAGCCTCAGATGAACAGGTAAAATTATCATAAGTATCTTCCTCCTCTAAAGTAATTATATCCATTGCAAGATTTATTTATTTTTATTTGAATACTTGACCCTAAATAAAAAGGCCTAGAATTGATGATCATTTGCCCATGACTAAAGGACTAATCTAAAAGACCAAAGAGACCTGTATAGATTTCAACAAGTTAGATGCTTGAAAGTGGTTATTTGCATTAAAGAAATAACAAATAGTGTGCACAAGTGAATAAAAACACATCCCCATGCCCTATGTAAGGTGGTTATCTTAAATGTTTAGGTCCCAGAAAGAGTGCAGATCATCCCTTACAGAAGCCATGGGGAAGTATTAATTACCCCAAAAGTTATAAGTACTTTCCAAAGATCTTTATGATGGCGAAACAATATTATACTGCTCCTTTTTATTTCATTTTTCCAAGCAACCCTTTTATTCTTAAAATTATCAAATTTAAAATCTGCTGCAAATATTTCCCAGGACTCTGTGCGTCTGTTAGCAGTGGAAGCCTGTGTGAACATAGCACAACTCCTGCCCCAGGAGGAGCTGGAACCTCTAGTTATGCCCACACTGCGTCAAGCAGCAGAGGACAAGTCTTGGAGAGTGCGATACATGGTGGCGGACAAGTTTACAGAGGTAAGACCATGCATTAAAACTAGTAAACCTTGCCCTTAAACAGTCAACAACCAAATAATCTGTCAAGCAGCAGGAAGGAATGATCCAGTACTATCCTTTAGCCTGTTAAAAATAAGCCAACATCTTTCAGTGTACTGTGTAAAGCATTTATTTGACATCTGTTTATTAAATGCACTTGGGGCATGTTTTCAAACTTTTTTTTTTTTGTTTTTTAATATACTGTATATTTAGAATACAGATTTAAGCAATGAGGAAATGTATAAGGATTGCACGACAAACCTGCTGTGAATGGTTTTTATTCTGAAGTGGAACTAGAATTCTTATAGATACTGCATACAGTAACTTGGCATATTCATATATTTTTTTTTTTAGGGGCTTCAAAGGGGAAAGGGAGTATTGGTTGCTTTTTATCTTACTGATAATTTTATTCTTTGCTTCAAATATGTAAAAGGGACACTAAAGCATGTAAAAAAAACAAAAAAAACAACATGCTTTCTATTTATTGGCCACCTAGCTTCAAGTACAACGGGCATTAAAATGTCAGATTTTATAGAATAATCATAACAATAGACAAAAAGAAAATTTCTGCTTCAAGCAATTTTTTTTTTTTAATCAGATAATCCTAGCTGCTTTCCCTATTTAACTCTGTGCAGGCTGTTACTTGTGTGCGGCATTTAGATTACTAAGTATCTTCTGACTCTGAACTGGTTTAGGCTGTTTTTATCCAGTTTTTCAGTCTCTCAGAGCTGCCTTGTACTACGTTTCCTGATTAATAAGTGAAAGTACATTTTAATTAGTTTCAGGAGGGGGGGAGAGCATGCGCAGTTAGAGAGTTAAGCCCTTGACTAAGGGGGAGGGACTTGGATTGGCTGAAAACCTCTTCTCCAAGTGCTTATTTTTTCTTCTATTGCTATAACTGTTCTGTAAAATTGTTAAAGTGGACCCGTCAGCTCAGGATTATTACAGTTTTATAAAGTATTTGACTTTATAATGTAAATCAAGTAATTAGGAACCAAAAAAAGTTTGCATATTAAAACATACACTTACTTCAATCTCAGCCTGATTTGCCACTCAAACACTACAGAAACTCACCCTAACAAGCAGGCTCTCCTCCCCTGTCTCCAAATCTCACGTGCACTGGCATCATCAGGTTACACAGCATCATCCACTACACTGTGCACCCCCCCCCCCCCTTCCATTCCCTACTGTGCATCCCTCCCAATGAGAAAGTTGTCAGCTACTAGGTGGGGGAGACTCAAAACGCATGCTTTGAGTCTCCCCAGCCAGTAACACTGAAAGCTTTCCCAGTAACTGACTTGGGAAGCTGTCAGTGTTATCGGCTGGGAAGACTCAAAACGCATATGCTTTGAGCTCCTTCGTAGGATTGCGGTCACGTGACCGTGCGCGCTGGGGAGCTCAAAGCATATGCGCTTTGAGTCTCCCCAGCCGGTAACACTGACAGCTTCCCAGTCAGTTACTGGGGAAGCTGTCAGTGTTACTGACTGGGGAGGTTCAAAGCGCACATGCTTTGAGCATCCCAGTATAGAGGCGCGCGTGCACGTGAACGCGTCATGAAGCCAGCTTACTTGTCAATCAAGTAAGCCGGCTTCAGTAGACTGCCTCCCAGACCCGACAATACAGCTTCTGATAGCTGAGTGTCAGGTTGGCAGGAAGATGCGAGGGACAGCATGTAATAGGTTTTTTTAATTAATTTAAATGACATAGCATGCTAGACTAAACAATGTCATTTTTTGATGACGGGTACACTTTAAGCCTAAACCTGTCATTTTAACCCTTGTTGTAGTTAATACTAAGTCACCAATAAATAACTGTTTATTTACAGGCTTTAGCATCCCTTTTAAAGATATATATATTATTATATTTTTTTTTTTTTTTTTTTTTTATACATGTCTTCCATGTTTTCTCTTTCAGCTCCAGAAAGCTGTTGGCCCAGAGATCACCAAAACAGACCTAGTTCCTGCTTTTCAGAATCTGATGAAGGACTGCGAAGCAGAAGTGAGAGCTGCTGCCTCTAACAAAGTTAAAGGTACGGAAGCAAGATCATAGTTTTGGCTTTTTTTTTTTTTAAGGTGTATTGTGTGTGTGATATACCCCAGAGAGTTCATTTCCAACTATAGGGCATATTTTATCAAACCGTGAGAACGACTTTCTTTTCTACTTGATATTTTTACCCATAATTTTATGCCAAGTAGAAACATTCTCTAAAGAATAATGTTAGAGTTGTTTATTAATGGAACACCATAAAGGCCAATATTGGTTTTCCTGTAGAAAAATGCATTTAGATTTTTTTTTTTTTTGTATACTTTTTCCTTGCTGAGTAGCACAATAACACTGCCTTGTGTAAGCAGAAATTTGTTTCATTATTGTCCAGAAATACAAACCTTTTCTATTTCTTCTGTTTTCATGGTAACTGGGAGTAGTGAGCATTACTAAAATTAGAATTTGTTTTTTTCAAGGGGGCTTCTCATAGCAACGGTAGTACAGCTTCTGCCTGTATTTATGTAAATATGGGATATGCAGATGGATAAAGCTCTCTGCAGGATTTCTTGTGAAAATATAATGTTACTGTATTTTTAAAAGTAGTTAAAATCTAAAAAAAAAAAATTATTTATATATATCTTTTTTGTTTGTTTATTTTTTTTTTTTTTTTAGGCTTGAATCTTTATAACACTCACTAAAAATTACACCACACTTAGTTATTGGTTTTAATGCAAACACAGAGAAGTGTCTGTTCCAGAGCTTACAAAGGCATACATTGCCTGGTGTGGAAGGAGTATAAATACTGTATGAAAAATAACCACACACTACCAATGATAAGATTGGGGGCACATTGCATTTTGGGTCAAGGAGCTTTTCCCATATGGTAAGCAATCTGCCTCCCATAATTTTCAAATAATTGGGCTGATACAAAAATCAGATCACTCTGCAGTCACTGTTGTGCAATGTCTTCAATACTAAGTTAATTACAAAACACAAAATAAGTGAAATCTGGACTTTGGTCCTTTGTAGCACTAGGTTATCAGATTTTCAGGTAACATTTTTAATCCCATTTTCTTTCTCCCATGTTATAGAATTTTGTGAGAACCTGTCTGCTGAATGTCGTGAGAATGTAATCATGACACAGATCCTGCCATGCGTAAAGGTAGGTTTCAGCATGTTCCAAGATAAATACAAGCTATGTAATACTAAGTACATTAAATGTGTAATATGTCTGAATAATACCTGCCAGTAATATTGTTGCTTTCTTTTCCTCCCCACCTATCGAATTGACAACTTCAGGAGCTTGTCTCCGATGCCAATCAGCATGTGAAATCTGCACTGGCTTCTGTCATTATGGGCCTTTCACCAATTCTAGGGAAAGACAACACCATTGAGCACCTCCTTCCACTATTTTTGGCACAGCTTAAAGATGAGGTTGGTATATTTCCTACTGAATCAGCATTGAGGTAGTCAATGTTCATTCATCTGCTTTTGTAGGTGTTGGCCACATTTAATTTTAATTGATTGTCGGTGTGCAGCCACACTCTGGCAGGCTTCATTGAGTAATGGGGCTGGGTGTAGGAATGGTTCTCTGCAGCAATCAAATCAGAAGTGTGGCCGGACTTTCACTATTCCCCTGGATAATATATTCCTTATAATAGCTACCCTTGTTTTCTTTCTAATATTAAAGCATGTGTGATTTCTCTTAAATATTGTTTTTATTTCTTGCTTTTTCCAAAGGGATACATCTTTTAGTGAAAAGCTACTCCACTCTTTCTGTTCAGTGCTAATTATCTCTATATCTCTTAAAGGGAAATCTTATGGGCAGCCTATATTAGTGCAGTTATTAGCAGTCCAATTAATATAGTGCATGAAAGATTCTTTTACTTGGACTAAAATGCACTAAGGCTCCACTGATTGCACTTCCAACATTCCATAGTAAGCAAGGTTTGGTGCAGTTTCCTTGGTATTGTAGTCACAAAGGATCTAAATTGACCATTAGGTAAGGGTAATTTACTATGTGTATTCCCAGTCACCAATTCAGATAAGTCCGGTGGATGAATTATTTTGTTAGTAATTGCAGTGCTTGGCATATGGCTTCACTTCACTGTTCCTGTAGTATCACAGTACTTTAGTATTTTATGTGGATGTAAAAATGGAAAATGTAACCTGTTAAAATTATAAAAGCAGGCCCTGCTGTCAGCTAGAGCTAACTTGGAAAGTCCTTAAAACGGCCATGGAAATGCACCCTCTTTGTGATCATAAATCATGTATGTATGTATTCATTTTATATAGCGCTAATATATTATGCAGCACTGTGCAGAGATTAACTATTCACTTCAGTCCCTGCCCCTGGAGCTTACAATCTAGTTTCCTTATTCATTCACACACATAGACACAGATGTATGTTTTTGGATTGTGAGAAGAGACCGGAGGAAACCCACGCAAGTGCGGGGAGAACATATAAACTCCATACAGATAAAGTCTAGGGTGCTAACCACTGAGCCACTGCACTGTCCATGTTTGTATGAATGGATGTAAAATATGAGACACTGTAAGTTTTGCTCCTTCGTGTAGCCAAACTGCTGGCAGACTATATCTGAGCAAAAGGATGTACGGGTGAAAAGTTAACAAACAGTTACAAGTTGGGTTGTCTGTTGCTTTCATTTGTATATTTCACACTGCGACATGCATGTGTCACCCTGTGAAATGTCATCCATGGGGCAGTCACACGGTACCAGGACCCTGTCCTCCCATTGGCCCATCATCTAATACAGGGCTTTCCACCAGTGCCAGCCAATCAGAATGAAAAGCTAAAATAATCTATACTATCTGGCACATGAACTCGGGGTACTCTCCTGCAGTTAAGAAATTTAAAAACTATTTTATGGATATAGTCTGAATTCCAGATTAAACTGTGAACTCTGTATGTCTTATGTAAGAATATTGTTAACGGAAATGTACTGTGGTATTTGGAATTAAATATGAAAAGTGTGTTGTGGGTACTGTAGGTCATTGTTCTACCAGGGTCTGAGTGATGTTGTTTGTACTTGTAAAAGGCAAGAGCCATTACCCATTCTTGCTTTAAATAGAAATCCTGTATAAAAGGATTAGGGGTTATTCACTAAAGTCCAAATTATTGTGAATAGGTGTGAATTCGACAGCTAAAGACAGTAGCAATAGACTGCTACTGTCGCTGTCGCATCTTTATAATGGCAATATTGTCACAGTCGCGACTTTATTATGGGAAAATTGTAACAATCTTAACTTTAAAAAATTGTCATGATTGCTACCGTCACAGTCATGTTTTTATAATGAGAATATTGTCGCAGTCGTGACTTTACTAGGGAACTTTGTAGCAGTCGCATCTTTCAAAAATTGTCGCGGTCACGACTTTACAATGGGGAAATTGTTGCGCATTTGCTATGGGAATCCGCTGTTTGAGAATTCGACAGTCGAATTCGCACCTTAGTGAATAACCCCCAAATTGTGCAATATGAGAGCACACATGGTTTACAAAACTGGAAAATATATATAAACATTTCTGAATAAATCGGGTATCCACATTATAATGCCTGAGTTCTTGGTTTTAGGATTATCCTATTGGAATGAAACTGCTTATTGTACAGTATAATTTGAGTAAGTGTGGTTAAGTAAATAACACAGCCTGTCTTTCTCTCCATCATTCTTTATTTTTATCTTATCTTTATCGTAGTGTCCAGAGGTACGGCTAAACATTATCTCAAACTTGGACTGTGTAAATGAAGTTATTGGTATCCGGCAACTCTCACAGTCTCTCCTGCCTGCTATTGTGGAATTGGCTGAAGATGCAAAATGGCGCGTGCGACTGGCTATTATTGAATACATGCCTCTACTCGCTGGACAGTTGGTATGTATCTCTTTCAATGCATTTTTTTTTCTCTTCTTGGAGAAATCTTTACCAAGAGACTTGGAATTCACCATTGTGCGAAGTGAGCTCCAAATCCTTCGGCTCACTTCGCACAGACTGATATGCGCTCGCTGATGTCCTGCACGCGGACATCAGAGAGCGCTTTAAAGGAATTCCAGTCTCGGCGAGAGCACTCGAGTCTCCTTGCCGAGACTGGAATCCCTTTAAAGCGCCCGCTGATGTCCGTCTGTGCAAAGTGAGCCGAAGGATTCGGAGCTCACTTCGCACAATGGTGAATTCCCCCCTTAGTTACACATAATGACTTAGCAGCAGAAGCTCCTTGTTAAAAGAAAGTTGTACACTGTGCGGTGCATTTTTCTGTTAATGAACCTTACAGCAACTCAAAACTGTCCATTTGAATGTGTAATGGTCCCTCATTACTAGTGGGAAAAAATGTGCACTGTCCAACTAAATAACTAGCGGATTTTACGGGACAAACACTTTGGGGACAATGAAAATAATGTGTTTTGGTAAAGACAAATGTGTGCAAACAGATCTATATTGGACAAGTTGGTAAATCCTGACTTCTGGTGGCCCTGTCAATGATTTGTCTGCCCCCTGCTGATAACTCCTTGCAACAATTGATTTAATCAAAGATGCTTTGTGAAAACTGTTAGTAGAATGGAATTTGTATTAAATAGGATCAATGTGATTTCTCTTCTAATGCAGGGTGTGGAGTTCTTTGATGAGAAGTTGAACTCTCTGTGCATGGCTTGGTTGGTGGATCATGGTAAGCATTGCATCTTATATCTTCTTTAAATAAAACTATTGATTCTATAAAATCTATTTATAAATAAAGAGACGCTTATCAGATAATCTTTCAGTTTCCAAATAGTCTTCCCCAAACCTTGGAAATGAGAGAAATTTCTTAGTTATTCTCGACCCTTATTCTGATATAAAGATTGCTGGAATCTCTATTATAGAACACAACAAGTAAACCTGTTAAAGAAGGAGCAGGGGAAATATGCTCAAGCAAGCACAAAACATTTTTTACAAAGCAGTACTTTTTATAAAAAATGATTCCATTTTAATATTTTCTGTGTAGGTAGTCACAGTACCCTAAATCTGTTTGTAGTCTATGCAAGTTTTCGAGACTACTTGGCTAACACTGTGCTACACTCTACTAGCCTATGCAATAAACGGAGGCCTTTATTTAAGTTATGAAATCCTTTGTGTTGGGAACAGTTAAGGCAATAGTTTGCTTATGCGCATTGATGCCTGCTGTAATAAAGCACAATGGCAGCCCATAGAGCTGTATAAGCATCTGCAACAAAAGAATAGGCTGTCGTCGCAGTACTTTTTGTTGTAGATAGTCAAACAACTCTGGGCCATAATTTGGTTTCATTTTCTGTACGTTTTGACATCAGTTGCTATCAAGAAATAGACTACCATGCCACTGATATTACTCTGTAGTCTCAAACATGTTAATCTTTAACAGTCCAACATTCCCATTTTGGGAACATTTATTAAATAATAAATTAATAATGTAATAATATAATTGATTTAATACATGTTCCCAAAATGGGAACATTGGACTATTAAAGGTTAAATTAGGTTTACCAAAGCACCATGAAAGCCAAAAGGGAAATATCCCCTTAGAAAATAATTTTTTTGCATGTTTGTCACACTTAAGTGTTTCGGAACATCAAACCAATTTAAACAATAGTCAAGGACAACACAAGTAAACACAAAATGCAGTTTGTAAATGAAGGTGTTTATTATTAAAGGGGAAAAAAAATCCAAACTATCATGGTCCTGTGTGAAAAAGTGATTGCCCCCTTGTTAAAACATACTCTAACTGTGGTTTTTCACACCTGAGTTCAATTTCTGTAGCCACACCCAGGCCTAATTATTGCCACACCTGTTCTTAATCAAGGCATCACTTAAATAGGAGCTGCCTGACACAGTAAAGTCCACCAAAAGATCCTT